>JAJOOO010079939.1:0-18738 GCA_029582685.1 Solanum piurae
GTGTTTTATGTGAAAGGCTTTCTCACACATGTACACACACACATGAATGAATTAAGCTATTGCCAATGTAATGAATGTGAGTCTCTTGAAAGGTTTCCCCAATTGTACTCTAAACTAGTCTATGTTATGCATGGTATGATAATGTGAAAGGTCATTCTCACATGATGAAGGTTCTTGATGAAATGTTTTCTCATCTATGAACTCTTGAGCTCTTATGACTATATGAGGGGTATTCACCTAAAATATTCTATATGACCTTAAATGGTAATGTAAAGACTAATGACTACTTTAAAAGGTGAATTACTTAGATTGTAATGATGCTATACCTAATGTGTTGTTGTGGTGTTGATGACCTAGTTTCCTCATCCTTAACCCTTTACACTTGAGTTAGCTATGAAGTATGTATGTTATGATATGATTGCTATATGAATTAAAGGTAATTCTCATGATTATAGTGTAATGTAAAGTGAAAGGTTTGCTCACTTGCTAAGTGTTTCTAAAGTGAAAGGATTATTCTCACTTATGAACACCTATGAGCTATTATGTTAAGATGTCTACATAAGAGTCTAGTAAAGGCTAATGTGAACTTATGTGATGATTACAAAAGGGAATTAGATGCTTAGCACCGAAAGGGCATGTAAATGATATGGGGGTCTCACGTTTAGTAAGTCTGGCTCCCCACATGGGTTTCCTCACGTTTAGCAAGTCCGGATTACCCACGGTATGTGTTGTCTCATGAGATGGAAACCCCCATGTTTAGTAAGTTAGGGTTTCTAGAAGCAATCTCCTTGACCCTTAACTATGTGCCCACATAGGACTCTAGCTTAGTGGATCCACCTAGATAGCTATGTATGAATGGTTACACCTTAGGCAAGTGTTAACCCTCTCTTTTTGGTGTGGGAGTAGAACACCGGATTCCATGTAGCTCTCATGGTCTATGTCGGTTATTGCAATATTTCCCTAATGTAAAAGTAAATGAAGGTATGAAAGGTGTGAACTCTTACTAGGGCTTTATTTAGGGTTTCTACATAGTGTAAGGGAGGGTATGTGACTTCTCCTGCACATTGCACATGTGGGATCCTAAGGGATGGCTGTAGTAGTGTTCTCTTATGATTATGATTATTATGACTTATGTATGTTAAAGCTATGTTATGTATGATCATTATTAAGATGGTTTACCTATGATATGGACTATTTGAATTATGACTAAGATGTATGATATGGACATGTTGTATGAACTATGCCTTAATAGTGTTGTTCTATCTTATTATGAAGATTATGAATAATGCATGCTTTAATTGTATTATGTTAATTATTGACTTTTCTTGATATGAACTAATGTTTGTGAATGTCACCTTACTATGTATATGACCTATGGATAAGACTAATGTATGATAAGTATGAGCATGGTGATCTAAAGGTAATACTTAGTGTAGGTAGGACTATGGACCCTACCTATGCATTGCACAAGTAGAACCTAGGGTTACTTATGTGATTACTCTATTATGATGCAATGACCTTGATATTGACTATGAATGAGTATAATGTCTTGTAATGAGTGATATATGCATTATGACTATGTTTGGAGACTATGCTTTGTTGATATGTTACCTTTGTGCTTTGATGAACTATATGTGAGTTGTTTATGACTTATGATTCTTCAACTCTTTCAAGAAGATGTTCAAAAGTGCATAAAGCATGGTTTCAACTAAATGTCCCTTTTAAGCATGTTTTAATGGTTTTTATGCATGGCTTCCATACTTAGTACGTGTGTTGTACTAACCCATATTTCTTCTACATTTTTATAAAGTGTAGGGTTTGGTGATGTGATGTCTTATGCTTGGAAGTTAGCTTTCTAAGGAGCTTGGGAATGAAGACTTGGGGAGTCCTCATAGTTTCGAGGATGAACCTACCTCGTACACTTATGTCATTATGTCTTTATGTTTTATGTCTTTAGACTTGTGTAAGGGCCGTGTCCCTGGTAATTATTATGTAAGGGCCGTGTCCCTAAGTTGTTATGAAAGAGTTGTTATTATAAATGTTATAGATGGCTTGAGACATAGTGTCATAGACTCTCTTATTTTATGAAGACTTCGATTGTAAAGAAAAGTTTTAAATTTTCCGCTATTTTCATATGCTTTAATGTTCATGATATGCTAAGGGCTTGTATAAGACCTCCGAGAGGCCGAGTACGCCATGTTACGACTAGGGGGTGCTCTCGGGTCGTTACACTGAGGACCAGGTTCCTCCTGAGATCACAACTCTGTTGTACTAGGATACTTTGTAAAGGATGTTGGGTGTTTTGTAGAACTTCTCTTAGGATGGTGCGATGAGTACATTATTCGATTCTTAGATGAGAGTAGGGGCACAAACCCTAGGTTAGCACCATCATGCTCTGCTTATACTCTATTAGGTTGGTCAACCACCAGAGGTTCCTCCAGCAAATGTTGGTAAACAAATTTCTCTTGAGGTTATTTGGACAGTGACTTCTCAGCAGTGTTATGAGAGTTGTCAGAAGAAGAAACCACCCAAGTTTAAGGATGGTAAGAGTGAGGATGATCATGAGTTCTGGAATTTCTGCCAGGAGATGCTTGAGGCAGTGGGTATGTTGGATGCTTGTGGTGTTAATTTTTTTGCACTTCAGCATCATGGACGCGCTAGAGAATGGTGGAGGAATTTCCTGAGTTCTAGACCATTTAGATCTCCTCTGGTAGAGTTAATGTGTTCTCTAGTGGTTTCCAAGACCATTTCATTCCTTGGAACATGAGAGAGGAGAATCGACAAAGGTTTAAGGATTTGATATAGGGAATTTTTTTTATGACTGAGTATGACGTCCATTTTTGTGAGCTTTCTAGGCATGCTATTCTATTATTTCAGATGAGGAAGAGAGTTTGTATGTTTGTTGGAGGGTTGATTTACTTCGTCAGATCTTATATGTTCAGAGCAGCAAGAGAGTGGGTTTCTTTCTTACCAATTTTGACTACCACTAAGGAAGCAAAGTTGATTGTTTTAGAGGAGTTTGGGGAGCCAAAGAGTGTCTATTCATCTGACCAATTTTCTTGTACCTCATCTAGAAACAAAGCTTTTCATAGAGGTAGTAGCACCTTTAAGCGTCATGTGTTTGTTCATGCATCAATGTAAGAAGCTGAGAGTGGGAAGTCATCTTGAGGATCTTATGCTTCTAGGCGAGGTGGCCATCATTGCTTGTCTGATTTGCAGCAACACTTATCCATGTCGAGGTCTTGTTATACTTGCGGTGATCAAAGTCATTTTATGTGACAATGTCCTCTATAAACTCACTCACTATCCCAGCATTCCTATTCAGTTGCTCGTATCCCAACACTCCTATTCAGTTGCTCATGCTAGAGATTCAACACCTCCAGCTAGATGTATCAATAAAGTGCATGTTGAAGACCCTAGTTACCTCTATCTATGAAAGATGCAGGACAAATGGCATCAGTACATGGAATGTACGAGCATGCAAGGGGATCTATAAAGTACAGACATATGCTTGAACTTTTAAAAAGAAAAAAACATACTCACCTCATCTCAACTTGACTCAACTCAGCTCAACTCAAGGATACTCAAAGATATTCAAAGATACTCAAACTAATAAGTACTAAACTCAATTCAATATAAAAGAAACAATAAAGATGTATTTTAAAGAAACATTTTAAAACAGTAGATAATAACTAAAAATATGATAATAAACTACTTTACTCTTATATGGGAGATTCTCTAACGGACAACCATCACTATGAGCTATGTTATGATAAAGCGTCTCGCCCATGCTGCCAGAACTGTCTGATACCTAGTCGGAGTATAAGACAGCCTCAACTAAGTGGATCCACTAAGCTATGCTTAAAAAGCAATAAGGAATCATCTAAAAAGTATGACCCTTTCTACCCATGTTGGCTACATGGTTTATGAGGACTTTTAGTTATTTCAACTCATCCCTATATCGGTGCTCAATACTACTTCCAATAATATAACTAAGCTCATATATTTAAAAACATTTCCTCACCCTCAAACTTTGAGACTATTACTCAAAAGGTTCTCTTAAAAGAGATTATACTCAAAAACTCCTCTTGAACTCATTGGGAAATCGATGTTTCCTCTCATTTTAAATGTAAAAACATTTACTCTTGGAAATATTTAGTTCCTCTATACTCATTTTGAAAAATGAAACACAACTCTCCTCATCCTCATAATTAGGTACTCAAGTCTTAAAACAAGTTTTAAAAGCTTGTAAAAGACTTCTAAAAAAATGACTCAAAGGACTCCCTCGAACATTACTCTTAACACTATATTCAATTTGAAATGTAAATTCAAAAGGTATTATTAGGATATAGGGTCTCTCAATGATTAGATGGGGTTTTGATAGTTGATAATATGAAATGAGCGAAGACACAGACAAGGGAGCATGAGCGCGATGCGGAGAAGAATTAAAATATTTGGTTGCGAAATAATTTTTGAAACAGTGGAGTTTGTATCCTCTCCGCAACGCGAAGAGGGAGAAAATTTTCTAGGGACTGGATATTAAAGCATTTATGCAATGCAAACCTGGGCGCGTATTTTTGCCTGATCTTTTCTTTCTCTCACAAACTCGATTAACCTCATACTCATTGCAAAATGTAAGGTCAAAACTCACAAATTCTTATAACCTAGAACAATCTCAGGAAAACCCACACAAGGAATTATCAATTTACTAAACTTATTCGCAAACCCTCGCCTCAAGAACTCAAAATAACACACCATTACCAAATAAATTTTAGAACATTTCAAGAACTCAACAATTCAACATCAAGATTGAATTCATGGGTAAAAGATTACATGATTGGCGTGAGGGCTAATAAACCCAATACTATGGAAGATTACATACCTCGAAGGAATAAAATCTTTGACGAAAATCCTCAAACTCGATGAATGCTTGAAGATTCCTCCATTTTTCTCCTCTTGAACTTAGCCCTAGGTTCTTGAGCGTTTTTACAATTTAGGGTAATCTGATTCTAATCAGTTTTGATCCCAAATTAGGTCAAAAAAATGCTTAGGACAAATGGGGTAGGGAAAAGACCAATTTACCCCTCCTTAAAATGGATGAACTACCTTAATTGGGAAGGCTAAATTCAAGCGTTCATAGCTCCCTCATCTGAACTCAGAATTTAGCAACTTCGGCGGTGTTGGAAAGAAGACTAAGAGAAAATTCCTTTGATACCTTATGGGCAACCTAACTCATCATGTACTGAAAGTTATGGTCCTTTGAAGTTGACCAAAAACTCACGGTTTAAGATTAACTTGCAAACTTCTGAATTTAGCTCTTTCCATTTTATTTCTTTCTAAAATTAGCCCGTTCTAAGATCGACGTGTTACAATTCAGATGGTGTCTTAAGAATTGGGGGTAGGACTTGTGTGCCTAAGGTGGGATAGTTGACTAGATTGATTTTTTTAGAAGAACCATTGTTTTCTACATTCCATCCACCCGTGGGTTGCAAAGATGTATCATGATTTGAGCCAACACTATTGGTGATGTAGGATGAAGAGGGATATTGCAGATTTTATTTCGAGGTGTTTAACTTGACAACATGTCGAGTGTGAGCATTGGTGGCCTGGAGGTATCTCATAGGATTCCTATTCCTACTTGGAAGTTGGAACGAATCACTATTGACTTTGTTGTGGAACTACCGACAACCGTGAGTGGTTATGACTCCATTTGGGTGGTTGTTGACAGGCTGACCCAGTCCACCCATTTCATCTTGGATCAAGTGAAGTATACCACGGACAAGCTAGTCAAGCTTTATATCAGTCACTTTTGCAACTACATGGAGTCTCGGTTTCTATTGTCTCTAATCGAGGTTCTTTGTTCAATACTTTCCATTTCTAGAAAGCATTACAACATGGTTTGGGTACCCAGTTAGATATGAGTGTTAGACATCCTTAAAAAAGCGCAACGTCGTGGTGACTAACAAAATAATCAATTTTAAAAGAATAAAATAATTTTAAGGGAAAAGAGAGTCGCCACCTAATTTTAGGAAAACTAGAAAACCAACTAATTGATTAAAACTTTTCTACGAAACCAATAGATTCTAGGTAAGGGTTCTAAGTTATTCCGAAGGAAAGGTATTAGGCATCCTTCGAAATCCACAACTGTTGGTCACGACTAAATTCTGTTTTTCAAATTGAGGAAATAAAAACAATATACAAGTATAATAAAATGTGATATTCACAAATAATAAAATAAAACAATAATATAAAACATGGCCTAAAGATTGGTTAACGGAACAATATACACAATAATGAATAAAAAATATACTTAGAACTCCATCTAAATAGCTTCAATGGGAAGCAACCGGGTACCTATAAAGACACTTAGTAAAATTGTTACTAATAAATAAATATGAATAAAAATAAATGAATCAAATGATAACTGAAATATAAAATTCCGTCCTATGAACATGGGTGGCCTTAGAAATTGACGATAATTTCTTCATCGGCCAATTTTAACATACAAAGAATATGAACTTAAACTAAATTTCCATCTTTTAAAATGGAAAGGCCTCCAAATTCGACAGAGAGATTTTTTTCATTGGCTAATTTAACTTGGTACTTATTTAATATTATTTCAAAAATACAGTCCAAAACAAAATAAACTTAACAGTGGCCAAGATAGTGATGTAGCTTAACAAAACGATGGTGAACAAATTAATCAAATCATAACACTACACAATGTCATCCAAAATAAAAGCAATAGCATCTAAAAAATAGAGCAGTAATAATACTTAAATAAGACTAATAACAAATCAATTTAAAGAGTGACATTATTTACAAAATAAATAAAAAAGAAGCTCCAAATACAACATGAATTGGTTCAATCATCCACAAAATTAAAGAAACATATTTCATAAGCACAAATTTTATAGCAACCAGGTCATAAAAGAGACCAAAGAAACTAGATAAAAAATAATTAAAATGAATAGCACACAAGATACAAATTATTATAAACTACAGTGAGCCTCATAAATGCACCAAATGAAACAAAAAAATAAAGAACTTTTATCAAAAAAAAAAATTGCTCTAATCTAAACCAAAACAATATGATAAAAAACAAAAAAATACGAAAATTGAAGAACAAAGGTCATCCATTCAACAATAATAATATAAAATCAAGTAAAATAAAGCTACAATTGTAAAAAAATTCACTGGAGAACAGAATCGAAGATCTAGGGAAGATTTGGTTCATTATGATTGTGATTATTCTAGTGAGGTGGGTTTGTTGGTCGTTGTTGTCATCTGGATAACGAGAAAAGATTTCCCTTCGTTCCTTAATTTATTTCAAACTCCGTTACAATTCTACTCGTTGGGATATTTATATTTTCCCAGAAATCCAATTAATGACTGATTCGGTGACATTAGTCAGGCTCATCGAACTTTCTCAGTGATTGCCCTTCGGTCCTCAGCTAGCCTTGTGATGCTCTACACTTCAGGTTTTTGAACCTCAGTAGGCAAACTCCATTGATTTAACCTTTCACATTTGGTGACTCACCAAATACAACCTTAGTCAGCCAATTAAGCTTTAAATCTTTGCCTTGCACATTTAATTTTAGGCAATGACTGTCCAATGAACCGTTCTCACTAGGTGCATTGCCTTTTCTAATGGAGTTTGCCGACCTTTCTTAGTATCAAAAAGTTCCTTGCACTGTCAGATTGGGCGAGGTCATGCTCAGTAGGTGATTCACCTTCATGCTAGGCGATCAACACAGTTTAATTTGCACTTGTTTTTGCAATTTTGGCCCTTCTTCCAAACATAATCCCTTGTCTTTTACAATTGCCTTCATAAATGCAAATCATCAGTATTCTATTAGAAAAAGACAAAATTAGGTATTTAGGACACTAACTATTAAGATAAATTGACCTTAAATGAGTGAAAATTTACAACTCATCAACACCCTCAATTTAAACTTTTGCTTCTTTTCAAGTAAATCAAGAAAACAATAAGCTAAATAAGGGTGTCTACAACAATACTCAATGAGAGCTAGCATACAAGCGCTATCGAAAGATTACTCTCAATAGAATGTTACCCTAATTCATGATCAAAAAGCTTCAAATGATGACTAGCTAGTCTCAACGCAAGCCGAACCTCACTTTAGCTTCTTCTCTAATGCAAGAACATGTATCAACATATTTATTCAAGTGCCCTCAAATCAAGAACGATTCCATGCTCTCACAAAGTAATTTCAACAAAGGTTTAAGGAATCAATGCAACTCTCACTCTCTAAAAAGAGAAATACATGCAAGCTCTGTCCCATAGGTTTTATCATATTTTCCAATCATTACACAACCTAGTTTATGCAAGATCTCAAGGGTCTCTTAGCCTTGTAATAGAGCTGAGGGATAAGAAATGGTCAATTTGTATCTGTGACTTTACCTTTTCAAAGCATTGTAGCAATTATCATCACCTCTTTTCAAGTTCTTTTTATTCTTTTTCAATGAACTCAACCCTTTACTTTTCACTCTTTTTATTTAGAATCCTCATTTATTTCATGTGAGCCTCTTTTTAATTTTCACTTTTCTCTCATTCTTTTCCCTCTTTTTATAATGAGGGGTTCCTTCATGGTGGTAATACTTTAAAGTTTAGCCTCACTTCATATTTCTTTGATTTTTACTTGGCTTTCATTCATCCATCCTTTCTACACCCTAACTTAGTCTTTTGGACTAAGTAGTCTATTAATACATCACAATGCTTCAAAAAGGATTTTGGGTGAGAAGTTAGGGACAATTTTGTTCAAGAGGCTTTCTTTTGGTTGACAACAAATAGATTAGGCTCAAATTGTGCCAAAATGGTTTCACACCCTCACAAGGTAGTCACAAATGTTCATTGCAAGGCTGACATCGAAATGCAACTAGTCAACAAAAGATTTGAAGGGATCATTCAAAATTGTAACCACATCAATTTCATTCTTGCAACACCAACACTACACAACATTTTCGTCATGAGTACTATTTAAGACATCGATTCTCAAATTATATCAATGGAAACCTCAAGCATTTCATGATTTTAAAATTAATGGGGGTTTTCATTTATCAAGAGAACAACCATTCATCAAGAGAGAACAAAAACGGAAATAAAGACACACAATTTACCAAAAGAAAAAGAACTCTAATATAAACAAAACATTAACTACGAATTTTCAAAAGACAAAATAAAAAATACAAACAAAAGGGGAATATTGGCTCATAGGACCTCAACCCATCAAAAATGAAAAGTAGTATAATTAATGCTAAATAAATAAAAAATAGGGAGGCTAAGATTTACAATCTCCCTGATAGTCTATACATGTGGAGCACTCTCATCAAAAGTGTCAAGTCGAGAAGCCTCAACTGGGGCATCGATGCCCGAAAATAGGATCACTGGAGGTGGCAAAGAAGGCTTGGCTTGGGCATCAGTTCTCATCTAAGCAATGGGAAGTGTGGTGGAATATGGAGTGAATTCACTAGACCTGACCTCTATAACCTCTCGAAGAGACCTCTCTAGGGTAGCCTGAAGGATGGCCTCCTCATTCTCTTGTATCTCTGCAGGGTCTCAGCAATCACTTGGTCTTCCTCTCTAAACCCCTCCTCATCAGTCTCCTCAGCCAACTCCTCATCCTCAACATCCTCATCAAAAGTAACCTCATGCACAGATAAGGAAGGTGTAGCACTAGGCATCTAGGATATATGCAGAGGCAACTACATATGTAAGGGGAACATCACCCCAAAGTGTACAGCTATCCATGGACTGAATCTAGACCACCTCAACCTTCAACGTGGAAACCTCAGCTCTAACGGTGTCCAAAGCACTAGAACTACCCTCGACGTTCTCCAATGATGTGATCCTCATAGTCAAATCAATTGATCTTAGAGAGTGGCCCTCAATCTTCTTTTCACACTTGACCACCCGCTCAGTTAGAAGAGCCAAGGCATTCTGGATTGCCTGTTAAGTGAGTCATGGTAAGTCCTTCTCAACTCAGGTAGCTCCAACATCTGCTTATCAGGCATTACTGACCATCTGGTATAAAAGTTCCTTGATCAAGGGAGGACGGGTAATAGGATAAAGGGGAGGCATCATACTAGCAGCGGTCACAAATGCAAAGGGTGTAGATGCAGTAGTGGAATTAGAAAAATCAGCAATAGATAAAGAAGTAGGAATACCTATTTTCTCCATAGAAGGAGCAAGTGTGCTGGTCTCAGTGTCAATGTTGTAGGGTCAACCACTGGAGTGGACTCTTGTGGTGGCGACTTTCTCCTAGCTGCATCATCTCTCAAACACTCCGCGTCAATCCTCCTGATATCACTTAATGTGGTTGGTGTGACTATCACATCTGCAAAAGCTCTAAAGAGGACTCCCGCCCTCTCACATAATTATGTGATCAAAACTAGAAATGGGAGTGATGTCTGCTCCTGCCTAGCCCGCATCAATCTCTGTGCAGCAATAATAATATCGACATGTGTGTGCTCTCGATCTATGATGGTTCCCACCAATATCTCCTTGTCATTTATAATGCTTAAATCACCCTTCAAAAGCAATTTAAAAGGTGGACGATCGTAGTCATCAAAAACCCCAACAAAGAGTCGGGGTTGAATCCCATACGGAGTGGTGATCATGATGAATTCTTTATCGAGAGATTTGGAATTTAAATAATCTTATTTGGAGTAGTAAGAAAAATTGGGTGGATGATATCACAAATTTAAAGAAAAGCTTTGTTGTCAATTATCGCAATTAAACTAAAATTCAAACGAAATCAAGAGGTAACAAGCAATCTAAGGGTGCAGGGATTGGAAATCAATGTCAAGTAGAAATAATGTGCTTCTCTATCTTTATGTGCATACATGAATAGGCTTATTCATCTACACTGACGCTAGTCATCTTTTGATCTCAGAGCATCAATGCTTAGAATCTTCTTTCGGTCTTATCTAATACCAATCCATAACAACTCAATACCTTACTCTATTCCCTCTTTCAAGAATAGGGAAAACAGATCTGACCTATAGCCTATCATTCAAGAAAGTCAAGGACACTAAACTTAAAGGGCTAGTATTGAACTAATTACCCACTCCAATTAATCTCTTTCGAGCATCAACCAAAGATTGGAAGTAGGAATTAATTTTGCAACCTTAACCCTTAAGTTAACCCCATGATAATTAGACCAAATTCATGCATGAAAAACAAAAAAAAAAGCATAGCACAATAGCCACTACATTATATTGACACTCAACCCCATTAGAGCACTCATAGATCTTGGGGTTGTAGCCACGCATCATAAATAGTAGAGAGAGTATACATTCCATGAAAGCAACCATGATTAACTTCAAATCAAGTAATTAAGAGTAAACTCACCTTGGATATCACTTCAATTTATCGAATTCAGGATTAAGATTGTAAAACCCCAAAAAGGCTAGAAAAAGTGTTCTAAAAAGTAAAGTGTTCTTTCTCAAAACTTTCTTCTCAATTATCCTGTTCAACTCTCTAATCGAAATTTTCTAAAACACTATATTTTGGACTATTTATATTCTCCCCAAATTGGCACCAAAAATTTACTTCGTAACAAAATCAACGACATTAGTCGGGCTAACTCAATTCACTCGGCAAATCACCCTTCGTTCCCCAACTCGCCTTTGTGATGCTCTAGGCTTCAGGTGTTTGAAGCTAAATTGGAAAACTCAATTGAGTCAGCCTTTCAAGTTTAGTGCATCGCCAAGTACAACCTTGGTTCATCGTTCAAGCAATAAATTTTTACGTTGCACACTATCTCTTTGGGCGATGTACTTCAGATTTGCCTTTCTCATTCAAGGTATCACCTTTTCTACTAGATTTGGCCGACCTTCATTGTTAAATGAAAGTACTATGCAGTGTCATATTGGGCAAAGTCTAGCTCAATGGGCCATCCTCTCTTAATGCTTGGCAATCAAAATATTCATTTTGCACTTCTTTTGCATTTTTTGTCATTCTTTCAAGCTTTAGTCCATGCCATGTACAATTGCCTTAACAGCTGCAAATCATTAATATTTTATTAGAAAAGGACAACATTAGGCATTGGGGACACCAATTATTGAGATAAATGAACTTTAAATGAGTGTAAATATCCACTCACCAACACCCGCAACATATTTTATTCCTTGTCCTCAAGTAGATCAAGAACACAATAAGCTCATTAAGTGTGTCTACAAAAATACTCAAAGAGAGTTAACATGCAAGATCCATGGCAAGACTACTCTTGATAGTATGTTACCTTAAATCATGATCAAAAAGCTTCTATCGATGACTAGCTAGTCTCAACACAAGATAAAGCTCACTTTAGCTCCTTGTCTAATGCAAGAATATGTTTCAAAAATATGCATTCAAGTGCCCTTACATGAAGAACGATTCCATTATCTCCCAAAGAAAATCAACAAAAGTAATAGCAATCAATGCAACTCTCACTCTTTTGAAAGAGAAATACATGCAAGCTTTGTCCCATAGGTTTTCCCATATTTTCATATCAATACACAACCTAGTTCATGCAAGATCTCAATAGTCTTTTAGGCTTGTAATGGGGCTGAGGGTTAAGTCATGGTCAATTTGGATTGGTGACTTTACCTTTTCAAAGCATTGTTGCAATTATCATCACCTCTTCTCAAGTTCTTTTTGTTCTTTTTTCATTTGAGAACTCAAATCAACACTTTTCACTCAAATTATTTGGAACTCCCCTTTATTTCATTCACTTTTATTTTTCATTTTTATTTTCCATCAAATTGATGACAACTACACACATATTTTTTTTATATGGAGGGGTTCTTGCTTTTTATAAAACTTTAAGATTTTCGTTCTCATTTTTTTCCCTTCACTTGGCTATAGTTCATCCTTCCTATCCACACCCCAAACTTAGGCTTTTTGCCTACATTGTGTATTCAAGCATCTCAGTGCATCCAAAAGGATTTTATGTGAGAAGGTAGGTATAATTTTGTTCAAGAGGCTTCTTTTGGGGCGTCAACAAATAGGTTAGGCTCATTTGGTGTCAAGATGGATTCACACCTTCAAAAGGTAGTCATAGTAGTGTTTATAGAAAAATTGGCTTCCTCATTGAATTTTTTCCCAAGATCATGTCCTACATTCACCAAGATTCATACAATTGGACTAACAACGCAAATTCTAGAATTTCCACATGCATATTTTTTGTCATGCCCCGAGCCTACACCCCGGGCGGGATTGGCACTTGCGATTCATTGTTGGCCCCAAGCGAACCCTTGGCCTGACTTACTACTCAGCGGAAGACTTTACTCAACAAACATAAATACATGTAATAAGCTAGAATGTTATAAAGGAAAAATTCAACTGGCCAATAAGGCAAACTCAAGTCTCAACATAATAGAATGAAAATGAAAAGACTAATGAACTATAACTAGTTCTCTATGAAGCCTCTAAAACTATGAGGGATATCAGGACAAGACAACCGATCATCCTAACAACTAAAAAATACTAAACGCAATGTAAAAAAGGATCCTCCGGAAAGCAAGGAGGCACACCAAATGACTCTGAATGCTCAACTGGATCAACGAGGCGCTGGATATTGATCCTAACACAAAACAATTTAACAGTGGCCAAGATAGTGATATAGCTTAACAAAATGATAGTGAACAAATTAATCAAATCTTAACACTACACAATGTCATCCAACTTAAAAGCAATAGCATATAAAAAATTAGAGCAGTAATAATACTTAAATAAGACTAATAACAAATCAATTTGAAGAGTGACATTATTTACAAAATAAATAAAAAAGAAGCTCCAAATACAACATGAATCAGTTCAATCATCCACAAAATTAAAGAAACATAATTCATAAGCACAAATTTTATAGCAACCAGGTCATAAAAGAGACCAAAGAATAGATAAAAAGTAATTAAAAATGAATAGCACACAAGATAAAAATTATTATAAACTATAGTGAGCTTCATAATGCACCAAATGAAATTAAAAAAAATAAAGAACTGATGAGTCCATGATTTGGATTCATTTAGGGATTTATTTTAATAGATTTAGTGTCCTCAAATGCATATTTTGTACCAATAACTGATGTAAATCCTTGATTTTTCAGGTAATTGGATTGAGGAACAAAGCATGGACACTAATATGCAAAAAGAAACAAAGCAAGCTAAAGTAAGAAAGAAATGAAAGTCGGGTAATCGCCAAGGTCACTAGCGAATCACCAAGTTGCCACTCTACAGCCTAAAGTTACAGAATGTTGAAGCTAAAACTGAGATAACTTCAGCGAGCAGCAGTTCTATTCGGCGTGTCACCGATCCATTCGGGGAGGGATGACTAGATCACCAAAAATGATGATGGAGATTCAAACAAGTGCTAATGGGTAAGATGAAAGGAGAATGGGCGACTCACGGAATCTTCCGGTGATCTTGACCTGGATCACCTAAAATTACAGTGGATGAACCAAGAAGAAGCGAAAAAATAAAGGCGATAGCAAGGACAATCAGCGAGTCACCGAACGTTCGGCGAAGCCCGACTTACCTCGCCGAGTGGTCTTAAATAGTGACACATCATACTTGTTAAAACTGAATTTTGCTAGAGAGAAAAGGTATTCTGAAACGTGAGGAACGATAGTTTGAGAAAAAGACCACTGCTAGAGGCGATTTCTCAGCTATTTTTAGGAAGATTTTCTTTGAGATTTTGTAATAGAAGAGATTCTTAGTTGATTTTAACTTTCAATTTTTATTTGACCCAGTTATGGAACACTTGATGGACGTTGATTTTCATCTTTTCGCTATGATTGTCTTAAACCGTCTTCTTGCGGTTTTGACTATGAGACCAATTGTTGAGTTGTACTAAGTGGGTGTCATTGTTTTGTGAATAATGGTGTAAACTTGAAGTGGGTATAAATTGTTGCTATGTTGTGAGGTTATCTTGCATGATTATTTTTACTAGTTCAGTGTTTTGTGCTTGCTCGAGAGAGAAGTACAAAGCTAAAGTATCAAGTTTAGCATCCTTAGTAGTGGGTCGCCATGCTTTCATCTTGAGAAAGTGAAAAATGGAACCTATCCTTTGTATCTAGCTCGAGAGAGTGGATTTGATGAGGACAAGGGTTGGGCATCTTCCGTCTAGTGTTGAAGTTTGAGAGAATTCGACAAAGATAAGGTAAGGTATCGCTCAAGACAAACTACGATACCAAGTTTGACACGACCTGAGCCTACACCCTGGACGTGGCCAGCACTCGAGAACCATTGCTGGTCACCAAGCGAACCCTCATCCTGGCTGACTACAAGCGGAAGACTAACTCAAGCATGCAAAAGCTTTAAAACTGAATAAAAATTCATGAAACTCCATTACAAAGCTTTAACTCAAATGAAAAACCCTGAATAAAAATAAATTATTCAACTATCCATAAAATAGGCAACCTAAGTCTTTAAAACATTTAAGAAAATAAATGAACAGACCTCTGAAACTCTACTATCTATCTATGAAGCCTCTAACTGAAAAATATGGAAGTCGGGACAAGACCCTCGACATCCTAACAACTGATATAACTCAAAGTAAAAGTGGAACCCTTCGGAAGCAAGGAGGCTCACGATAGCTAACTCGAACTGCATGTGGTATCAACGAAGCACCTGTTGATGATCCTGAGTACCTGTATCTGCATCATGAAATGATGCAGGCCAAATAGCTCAGTATGTGGAATGTACGATCATGTAAGGAGAATTCTAAAGCATAAACATAGGCTTGAACTTGATATAAAGGAAACATACTTACCTCTTCTCAACTCACTCAACTAAACTCAACTCAAGAATAGGATACTCAAATCAGAGATATGATATTCAACTCAAAGGTACTCAACACAAGATATGATACTCATCTCAAATGTACTCAACTCAAGATAGGATACTCAACTTTAAGTTACTCAACTCAAGATACTCAAGGATAAAGCAACAATAAAAGATGCAATATATGGAAAACATTTAAAACAGTAGATAATAACTTAATCGTATTGAAGAATACAATTATAACTCAATTTGTATATAAAAATACAATATAACTCTCTGTATATAAGAATACAAAATATCTCTGGGGAGTTTCTCTAACCGACAACCATCAGTATGAGCTATGTGATGATATAACGTCTCTCCCACGCTGCTAGAACTGTCCTATACTTTGCTAGGGTATAAGACCTACTCACTAAATGGATTCACTAGTCTATGCTAAAACGCATTAAGGAATCATCTAAAAAGTATGACCCTTTCTACCAACGTTCGCTATATGGTTTATGGGGGGCTGTGCGTTATCTTAACTCTCCCCCATATCGGTGCTCAATACTACTCCCAAAATATACTAGCTCATACGTTTAATAACATAAGTTTTTCTGTGGTTTGAGATTATTACTCAAAATATTTCTCTTAAAAGAGATGGTACTCAAACTGCTCAAAACTCTTTTGGAAATCTCAGTTTCCTCTCATCTTAAATGTGAAAACATTTACTCTTGGGAATACTTAGTTCCCATATATCATTTTAAAGAAAATGAACTCAACTTTACTCTTTCTCAAAACATTTCAAAATCATATTATAATATGATCATTGATGACTCAGGAAGTCATATTGCATCAACATTGATGGTATATCTAGATACCACACTGCTCATACATTGATGGCGTACTTGATTGTCATCCTAATCATGTTTTAGAAAACTCTTTTCTTAAAACTCATCTTTACTTTCTCAAAACTCATTTTAAGAACTCAAGTGTTGCCTTTAAAAAGCTTTTTTAAAATTTATAACTCAAATCATAGGGTTCAAGTGGAATTATGAACATGAACGACTCAACTGAGGGATGTAAATAAAAATAAAGAACCTCAATACTCTGAATTCAAGACTGAATGATACTACTCATCTCTAGACTGATCGACTCATAGTGTTCATGCAGAATTATGGGCATGAACAACTCAACTCATGGGATTTATGGGTAACATGTAGTAGTCGCATAAGTAGGAATATAATATCAAAAGGATTAGGAACTCAATGCTCAAAGATTTAGTAGTCGAAGATACTACTCCTATCAAAGATGCTCAATGTATGAAGTTTATGCGGAATTTATGGGCATGAACGACTCGACTCGAGGGTATACATAACAATATGGAAATCATGTATACGACTCTTCTTATTCTCATACTTACTTCCTCAAAACTCAGCTCAAATCGATAATTGATCTCAAAGGATTCAGAATTGAACTCAATGACTTTCTTGAACTCTACTCTTAACTCTCTCTTGACTGTGAATTATGAATTCAAGAGTTATGGTTCATGATACGAAGGATCTCATTATTATAAAGTAGACTCATGAATAAATTCTCATACTCACTTGCTCGAGTGTTGAAACAAGTTATTAGAAATTGTAGAAGACTCCTAAAAATGACACAAATGGACTTTCTCAAAATATTCGGAAGAACTCTCAAAACTTGAATCTTAACTCTACCTTGAATTTGAATTATCAATTCAAGGTTATGATTTGTGATAGGAAAGATCTCGTGATGTTTTGGAGTGTTTTTAGATTGTTAAACATGAAAAACGATCAAGAAATCACTGTCTGGAAGCAAGTCTGCGACGCGGAGATACATTTTAATATTTCTTCGCGAAATAAATTTTGAGGTAGAGGGGTCCGTGACCTCTCCATGATGCGGAGAGAAAATTTAAGTTTCTTGGGAACAGGTCCGCGATGCGGACCTTGTACCTAGTTTCTGCCCAACTTTTTCCTTCTTTGTTTTCTAACCCCAATTCGCCTAAATTTGATTCTTTTTCTCAATTTCTCTTTAGATTCAGATATCCACTACGGGTGTGTTTGGTCTAGAGGAAAATGTTTTCAATGGAAAATGTTTTCCTAAAAAACAAGTGGATTTTTGACTTATTTTTCTCATGTTTGGTTGGTGAATAGGAAATATTTTCCGGAAAATATTTTTTAGTGTTTGCTTTTTGAATGATATATTTTTTTGAGAAAATACCATTTAAATTTACTAGACTGTAGAAAATAATTTTTAAAATTGAAAATATTATTAAAAAAACAAACTTAATATTTTTTTAGCTGTTGTGGTGGGAGGGGAGAGGTGCTGGTAGGGGCCTACCGGGGGGAGGGTAGAGGTGAGGTGGGGTAAAAGAATAAAAAATTAAATTTAAAAATATTTTTTAAGAATAAACTTTTTTTTTGGAGTGGAGGGTTGGGGGTGGGTGTTCGAGGAGAGGGGTGGTGTTAAAAAATAAAATATTGAAATTAGAAATTTTTATATAAAACAAACTTAAATTTTTTTTGTGGGGGTGGGTGGGAGGGTGGCGGGAGGGGTGGGGTAAAAAAATAAAAAATTGAAGTTGAAAATATGTTTTAAAAACAAACTGAATATTTTTTTTTGGAATGGGGGGGCTGGTTGGGGGGGGGGGTCGATGGTAGGGGTGGGGTGGGGTTAAAAAGTAAAAACAAGAAATTGGAATTTTTTTTAAAAAACAAAATTTAATTTTTATGCGGGGGTGGCTGGGGCTGGCGGGGTGGGTGAGGTGGGGTAAAAAAATAAAAAATTGAAGTTGAAAATATTTTTTAAAAACAAACTTGAAATATTTTTTAGGCGGGGAGGGGGTGCTGGTAGAGGGGGTCGAGGGTAGGGGTGGGATTAAATAATAAAAATTGGAAATTGGAATTTTTATTTGTGGGGGTGGGTGGGGATTGGCGGGGGGGGGGGGGGGGG
>JAJOOO010079940.1:0-14464 GCA_029582685.1 Solanum piurae
ATTAAACAAGTAATTCAATCGTAACAAATCAACCAATAAACCGCAGAATGAATTAACTTGTATTAAAAGTGTATTACACAAATATTAAAGAGAAATTAGAATAGAGAGTTAAGCATGAATAAAAAATGTAACTAATAAAAGACCAGACAATGATCTATAGAGTGAATTAAACTTATATCAATAATGAATTAAATAAGTAATCTACTAGTAACAAATAACAAACTATAAAATGAATTAATTTTGCATTAAAAGTGTATTACACAATATTAAAGTTGAATTAGAAGAGAAAATTAAGAATAAATAAAAAACGTAACTAACGAAAGACAAGACAATAATCTATAGACCGAATTAAACTTGTATTACTCATGAATAAAATGTATTGTTTACAATTTAAATACAATTATAAAACATATATAATACAACTTTAATACAATTGCAATACAATTCCATAAAATTAACCATTTTTGAGTTTCTATCTAATATTTCTCCTAAAATCAATTATAAACTTAACCAAAACCCTCTTACAATTGAGATATAAACTCCAAACGACATTTTCAATTATTTGTAAGAATGATATCAAAACTAATCACAAATTCGTAAAATTCAAATAATGAATTTAAAATTTGAATCTTTATAATAATCATCAATGGTGAGTTCTTTCTGCTTTAATTTTAGAGATTTGACTTGAAAACATAATTTTGTGCAAATTTTCTATCTTTCTGTTTCTCTTGTGGTCGTGTTTTTGGATAAAAATAGTGAAATATGGAAAAAAACTATTTTTAGGATAGTTATTTTAATGAAAATTTTAAAGAAGAAGAAGAAGAATAAAAAGGAGAAGAAAAGGAGGAAGATAAAGTGAAAGAGAAAGAGACGACAAAGAAGAAGAGAAGTAAGAGAAAAAAGTGCTAGAGAAAAAGGCAAGCGAAGATAGCCTGTACAATTTGTTTAATTTCAAAAAATTGTTATATTTAGTTAGAAAAATTATATTGTCATAGATGGTAAATATTTTTTTAATGTAGCATATTTATGTGATTTTCTCTTCTATATTTTCAATTCATTGGTAAAAACTGGTCATACTTATACGTGTATACGATTGGTTTATAAACTGATCATCCTTATATGAGAATAGATACTGAGAAAATGCTATTCTAAGTGTAAAAATCACAAAGATAGCACTGTTAATATCAAAAATAAGTTTCACAACACTTTCAAAAACTAAATGAAGATATTCAAACGATCAACAAACTATTTTCTAATATGTTTTATTCTATTTGTTCACTATTGGTCTTGATTTGACACTCGATAACTTCTCAACGTTGATAACTAGTTCATTTTGAAATTCTTGATCTGTCAAATTTGAAGCTTGATCGATCGCCCAATCGAAGACTATTATCTTTTACTATTTTTCAGATTATTTTGGAGAGTAAATGAAATTTCTAATTTTTCAGATATGATTTCAAATTGAAACAAAGAACAAATAAAACTAAAAAATGGAATTAAAGAAAGGGCTTGTTTCAAATATATACAATAAAGTAATAAGTTTACAACAAAGATAGTCATGCTTTATTTACATAAGAAAATATCCAAAAGTCATAGAAAGTATACATTGACTATACAATATAGCTTGCTAAAAGCCATAGAAAGTATACACTGATTATACAATATATATAGCTTAAATATACATGAGATATACATTGACTATACATTAAGATACACTCAAACAACTAAAATATAGCTTAACTATACATGAAATATACATTGACTATTCAATCTCGATAAACTTAAAATCGCCTCTAGATAGTCCCAAATTTTAGATATGAAATCCTCTCGATATTTTGAGTCTATTGATATATAACTCACTCGAAATGATTCAAGTTTTCGATCTGTCGAATTTATATAAAAAAAAAGAAGGAAGAGAAGAAGATTGACGACGAAGGAGGAGAAGGGGGTAGAGAATGAGGAAGAGGAAAGAAGAAGAAGGAAAAGAAGTCATTAATGGTGAAACTGAAAGGAAGAAGACGAAGGTTTTCAGCCAAATTTAATAATTTTAAAAATTGGGCCAATATTCTAATTTCTAGTAAGGGAAAAGGGACAGATTTACCCCCGAACTTTAATAAATGGTACGTATATGCCCTCCGTTATACTTTGCGTTCACATAAATCCCTGCCGTCCAATTATAGGTGCACATATATCCCTCTCACTAACGGACCCCTAATTTCTTACACGTGTCTTAATCCTATTGAACTACCCGTTTGACCCTTTTTTTTAATCCATAACCCAACTATCCGCCCCATAACCCAATACCCACCCAATTTCCTCTAAAAAGAATCCTAATTAAAACACCCAAATTAACACACCAAAATCAGACCCTTTTCCCTAGTCGGAGGTCCCCTGCGTATACCACACACCAAAACCCCAGTTTGTCTGAATTCAAAGGTTATTGTAGATTTGACAACATTCCAAAATTTGCATTTTGAGTTAATACTCTCAAATTGCTATTGGTAATTTAAACTTTTCCATCCTAAAATCTTGTTGATAAACTTTCAGGCACTGTTTTGTTTTCTGATAAAGCAAAATTCAATCTTTAGCAGATGACAAATTTTTATTCTGCAATTACATTTTCCTCTTGCACATCAGTTTATAAAATCCTATTGATCTCGAAAGTTTGTTGTTATGCTTGAACTTTCTGGCCATCCAAGGATAAGAAAAAATTTTTGTCCAAAAGGGAAGTTTGATCACTAGGTGTCAGTGCTATCAGCTGAACTGCTCTTATTGGTTCAAGTAAATATTTGTCAATCTGAAAAAAGTAGACATGATGAGGAAAATGGAACTCGTTCAATAGTCAAACGCCAACACAAATTTTCAGCCGTATGCAGCTTCAGTGACTCTAAATGACGAAAGTGAGCCTGGCAGATTTTTGAAGAGAATGTGATGTAGAGAATGTTGGTTCTGTTCTTAGTAACGATGGTGATGATGAAGACGAGGTAAACTACTTGAAAACAGAGTACCTCTCATTGAGTCATTTCATTGGTTCCTCTGTTTCTTATACTTGAAAACAAAGTACCTCTCAATCTCCCCATGATTTCAGATGATATCATAATACATACATAAATTACCTGATAAGGCCATATAAGGAAAACAAATATAAGACTGGGGTTGTTATTCGAGACTCATAAGGACTGGATTAATGAGGAAGAGCACTGTTAATTTGGGTGTTTTAATTAGGATTCCTTTTAGAGGAAATTAGGTGGGTATTGGGTTTTGGGGTGGATAGTTGGGTTATGGGTTAAAAAAAAGGATCAAACGGGTAGTTCAATAGGATTAAGACACGTGTAAGAAATTAGGGGTCCGTTAGTGAGAGGGATATATGTGTACCTATAATTGAACGACAGGGGCTTATGTGGACGTAAAGTATAACGAAGGGCATATACGTATCATTTATTAAAGTTCAGGGGTAAATCCGTCCCTTTTCCCTTCTAGTAATAGAAAGGATCGAATGACTACTTTGCATAATTTATCCTTAAAGAAACCTCCAATAAATAAACATTTATGAGTAATGGATGAAAAATAAGAGAACTCCGAAAAAATATGGATGAAAGTTGAAACACGCGTGATTGAGCCTTGAGATTAGAAAAAGAGAGAGAGAGCTATGAGCATGAGTATGGGATCTTTTAGAGAAAAATATGGAGATAGCTTTGAGAGGTTTCCTTTCCTTTTTGAAAGACATGTATTATCCTCAAATCGCTAAAATGTAATAAATTTTTTTGATGATTTATGTCCCTTTTTTACTTGCATACCATAGTTAAAAAAATAATATAAAAAAAATTAATCTAATATAAGATAATCCTAGTATTATATTAGTAATTATTAAAGAGTATATTTCTGACTTGTAATATAGGATTTTAAATAAATATAAATATGTGGCGTGATTTTTTCAAAGGATAATAATAGGGATAATTTCAAATAAATACAATAAAATAATCAGTTTACAAATAATAAGTCATAAAAATATACTATGACTATATAATATAACTTACATATACATGAGTTATACACTGACTATACAGTGTGATACACTCAAAAAGCTAAATATAACTTAACTAAAGAAGAAGTGTACACTTCCTATACATGAAATATACATTGACTATTCAATCCCGATCAACTCAAAATCACCTCTAAAAAATCTCAAATTTTAGATAAGAAATCATCTCAATGTTTTATATCTTTTGATATATAATTCTCTCAAAACGATTTAAATTTGCGGTATATTAAATTTAAAGAAAAAGAAGGAATGAAGAGGAAGAAGAAGACACAGAAGAAAAGAAGAACGAAGAAGACGCATAAGAAGAAGAAGGGGGAGGACGAAGAAGATGCAGAAGGAGAAGAAAGAAAGGGTACATGGCCATTTTAAGTTTTTTTTTTGGGAACGTTTGCAAATATCCACTATAATAAACTTAATTATGTTTCATAGCTATAATTTGCATATTTACGAGTTGTAGCTACAGTTTAAACTGCTTCATTTATATATGTAACACCCTAGAAATTTTTTGAACTAAGACTTGAACCATCCTTGGTAGTGAATAAGTTTTTACCAAGGAATTTAAAATTTTCTTGAGTGTTAAGGTCACTAGATGTAGCACCTCGAGTTTCAAGAAGAACTAAAGAGAGTTCATTCAAGTCATTCCTAAGTTCCTTTAAGTGTTTGGTCAATTTCAAATGACCATAACTTTTAGCACAGGATGAGTTAGGTGACCGATAAGATATCAAATGAAAGCTCTTTGAATTATCTTTCCAACGCCACCAAGTTTGCTAAGTTTTGAGTTCGGATGAGTGAGATATGCTCTTTTGAAGTCAGGCTATCCAATTAAGGAAAGTTACCCGAAAATAGTGAGGGATATTTTGGTCTTTTCCTTACCCAATCAGATTTAATTCATTTTTAGTAAGGTTTTAGGGGTCTAATCTGATTAAGTTCAGTTTTATAATCCTAATATACGCCTAGGATTTTAGTTGAGAGTTCCAGAAAATAAAAGAAAAGAAAAGAGGAGAAAAAAGGAAAGGATCAAGGTGCTCGTCGAGATTCTTGAGTTTTGTTGCGGATTTTCTCCATGGATTTGATCCCTAAGAGGTATGTAAGCTTCCATAGTGTTGGGTTTGTTCACCCATGCGCCAATCATGTTAATTTCAGCGTTAAATTCGTTCTAGAAAGTTGAAGGTTTGATGTTCTTGAATTGTGTTCTTGAAATTGGCTTTCGTTATTGAGTTAAGATGGGATTGTTGAGTTCTTGAGGAAATCGTGTCGATTTTAGAGTCGTTTATGAGTAGATTCTTGTGTACATGTGTTGGGTATCTGAATCTAAAGAGAGATTGAGAAAAAGAATCGAATCTAGGCGCATTGGAGTTAGAAAATGAGGAAGAAAAAGTCGGACAGAAAATAAGTGACAGGTCCGCGTCGCGGAGAGATTGCGTACCCCACTATCTCAAAATTTATTTCGCGATCAAATATTAAAATGCATCTCTGTGTCGCGGACTTAATCCCAGACAGTGTTTTTCAACCGTTTGATTTACTATCTAAAAAACTTTTAATCACCATGATATCTTTCCTATCACAAATCATAACCTTAAATTCATAACTCAAAGTCAAGGTAGCTAGAGTTAAGAGTCAAGTTTTGAGAGTTCTTCCGAACATTTTGAGAAAGTCCCTTTGAGTCTTTTTGAGAAGTCTTCTACAATTTCTAATAACTTGTTTCAAGACTCGAGCAAATGAGTATGAGAATGAGGAGAACGTATTCATGAGTCTACCTTATCATCACGAGATCCTTCATATCATGAACCATAACTCTTGAATTCATAATTCACATTCAAGAGAGAGTTAAGAGTAGAGTTCAAGAAAGTCTTTGAGTTCAATTGTGAATCCTTTGAGATCAACTATCAATTTGAACTAAGTTTTGAGCAAGTGAGTTTGAGTACCTTTGAGTATCTTTGAGAGGAATAGTATCTTCAAGTTCTAAGTTTTGAGTATTGAGTTTCTAATCATTTTAGGATTATATTCCTAATCATGTGGCTATTACATGTTACCTATGAAACTAAGAGACAATATTGGAAGACTAAACATCAATGTGTTAATTCCAATAGAAATATCCTTAGCCCCACAATGAATGTCAAACTGTTTACCCTAAAAAAAATATTTGAATTTGCAAGTGAGGTTTAAAGTATATATGAATCAAATTGTTAATCAAATAAAATAAGTAATGTTGTAAGAGAACTAAACTAATTGAAATATAAAACAAATGTAGCATGAGCCTGATTAATCTGCGACGAGCTATATCAGACAGAGGTAGATGAACACTGATAGACTATTCTTACTCCATATATATCCCAACATAGCATTCCCATCCCTTAAAACGTAAAAGAAAAAAGAAGAATGAAACTCAATTATAATTTTACATAATTGATTAATACATCTTGAAAAGCCATTGGAAAACCACCAAAGAATTTTATTTAGAAAGTAATTAATTAGTGAGGAATATATGAGTCCTAGCAGTGGGGTTAGGCATGTATTGATGGAGGATGCTTTCTTAAGTGGATGAAATGATTAGCTAGATTCTTAATTAGGAGGACGACGTTTAAGTATAGATATGTTTGGTCTTCTTGATTTTTTAGCGTAATTAGTAATTACTACTCTATTTATTTGTTCTTATAATTACTTGGTAGGTGCATGTATGTTTTTATTTATTTTTCGTTTTTCCTGCTTTAATCTCTCTTCTTCTTCTTTTTGGCAAGAACATTGATTGAGCACATTCATATATTGTGAAAATAATTGATCTGATATATATATATATATTTAGGATTAAAAATGTCCCTTTATATATGAACACTGATGTAATACTTAAATTTCATTTCAAGTGATCGAATATCAATCTTTTAAACCTGCGAGAAGGATTGATTATATAGAGATGTATTGAAAACACTTCTAAGCTCGGCGTGATTTATTAGTTTCATCCTAAACTATATATTGACAACTTTAAAGACACCCCTTTATTTGAATAAAGGAACTTACTTACAATACCCCTTATCTTAGTGAAATACACCCCTAAATTCTCACCAAGTTTATGGGTATTTTCAACACTTCTCACGACTTTTTATTAAGAGTCTCATCCTCCTAGAAGAGTTTGAGATCATGAATGTATCTAAGTTTAGTTAGTCAAGTAACTAAAGGATTGTTTTTAAGGCTGTCAGTAGTTCAAGAACGAAACTAATAATTAATTTGTGTCAAGTTCAGAAATGTTTTCAATACTTTTCTCTATTATATGTAAAGATATGGCACCTGATATGGCACCTGGGCCTAACTCAACTCCAAAAGCTAGCTCATGAGGGGAGGTTTGTCCAAGTCCATATAAGGAGACCAAATTCCCATTCCTCTACCGATGTGGGACATCTTAACACTCCCCCCGCACGCCCAGACCTCAACTGGAGCGTGAACACACTCCCCCCGCACGCCCAGTCCTCAACTGGAGCGTGAACACTTCTAAATGGGGGACCATCATCGGTGAACAACAAATTGGAATGGGCCTGGCTCTGATACCATGCTAAATTAGGTCTTAGGCCTAACTCACACTCCAAAAGCTAGCTCATGAGGGGAGGTTTGTCCAAGTCCATATAAGGAGACCAAATTCTCATTCCTCTACCGATGTGGGACATCTTAACATTATATATTAATGTTTTTTAATATAAAGTGAAAATGTTTTACTATATGGTAGTACCGCATCTAGTGCTACTATAATAATGTTTTTGATATGTATGTTTTCTTTTACATACTCCCAACTGTTTTGTCATGACTATGCACCTAATTAAGTGTTGGGGCAAAGCTTACAACTTCATTTACAAATGTTTTTTTGTATGATTTGTGTTGTTTATGTATCAGTTAATAACAACATATATACTTCACCTTTTTTTTCAAAAGTGAAGGATACTGAAGTCGACATAACAATTATACTACTGAATATTGTCTCTAGCTATGTTTATATCATGAATACTCATGAACAATAATCTCTATGTATTGTACTTTTGGGTTGTTTTCATCTATAAAAATATGGTCACTCGATCTACTAATAATTTTTTGTCGTCATTTATAATAAAGAAATAACGACGTGATGCAAAAAAAAGAAACAACTTTCGTTTTGCTTTAATTATGACGTGTATGAACCTAACAAAAAAAGGACCCCAATTTAGGGTAAAAAGTTAATTTTATAACTATATAAATTTCTAATTCAATTGTGCCTTTTTAAATATTTATATTTCAAGTTTTATTATCACAATTCACAACTAGGGGTGTTCATAATTTGGTTTGGATCGGTTATTATTTAAAATCAAAACCAAATCAATTTAGTCGGTTTTTAAATTTCTAAATCAAGAAAACCAAATAAAAAAAAAATTGTCCGGTTTGATTGTTGTCGGTTTGGTTCGGGTTTTTTGGCTTTTTCAATTTGAAAGTAATAAATTAAATTTGTTGAGATTATACACATTTCGGTAGACACATACACCTAATACATGAACAATCCACAAGAAAGTTATTGTAGATTCAATTAAGCAATACTAGAGTTATTATTACACGAATAAAATGATTCAATTAAGAGAAAGTGTGACTGTATAATGTGACGTAGGATAGGTAAAGATTAAAGTAATGGAATATGATGGACTTGGTCTTAGGAGTTTAATAGGTTGTCTAAAATTTAAGTATTGAGCTTGAGAAAATGGTAAAGTTGACACTTAAGTTAATTAAATCTAACAAAATATTTATATTTTATTTATGAATAATATATAAATAATTTTAAATTTTTTATATATAATTTATCGGTTCGGTTTGGTTGTTTTTGAGGTTTTTAGTAAAACCAAAACCAAATAAAATAGTATCGATTTTCAAAATTTAAAATCAAACCTATTCAAACTACACCAAATATTAGATTTTTAATTGGTTTGGTTCGGATTGCGGTTCGATTTGAATTTTTAACAATAACCATGAACAACCCTATTCACAACTGTGATATTAAGATCGACTTGACTATAAAGTCACTCAAACAATGATTAGAAGAAAATAATTTTAAATAATTATAGTATTTTATGTTACGTAATTATTTATCTTGTTGTCTCATTTATATCCTAACAATTGTCATGAACTCATATTACGACTCCTTACCTTTTTCATTCTCATTTCGTTATTTTCATTATTTTATTATTAAATATTCTAAAGTCTCTCAAATGTCCAAATCTTTTGTATTATGCAAAATCTATTGTTGTCTATTTTAAAAAAATCAAATTTGCCTTTTGAAGTTGTTTGCAACAAATTTTAAAGTGACAGAAAAGAAATTGCAATCACAAATAAAATATGAAGAAACATAACTTTATTGATAAATAGTGCGGGTATAATTCTGTTGATCCCTTGATTCTCCTCTCATAAGATTTATCCATGATTCGAGGGTTGTTAGTGGCGTATTTCTCGAACTAGGATGATTTAGATTTGACCTCTATATGAATATTCCATGATTTTTGTGGAATATATCGAGATCGTGATCTTTAAAAATACCCAAGAGTTTATGGGATATTTTAAGATGTCTTTTAAGGGAATTTAGTACCCTTTATATAGACATGAACTGGGATTAGGGTTTTAGCCTCCAAGAATCCTAATTGGAATTGAACACATATTATAGAGTCCCAACTAGAATTGAATACGTCTTGTCTCGTAGAGTCCAACAAAATTTCAGTGTCTACATGAGTCTTTTTAAATTTCGAGCACGGGAAGTAGTCACTACTACTCCCTTTGTCCCTATTTACTTGTCCATTTTTTACTTGGCATACTTATTAAGAACATAGTAATTGACATAATGAGTTTACCATTTTACCCCTATTAATTGATAGAATTTCAAAATCAATTTACCCATTAAAGAGGTTTTACCTTTTTCAAAAATATTAACTCTCTAAATAAATTAAGGGTATAGTATGTAAAAAATATTGTCTTTTCTTGATTTATCAAAAATGAAAAGTAAAAATGAACAAGTAAAAAGTCAAAATTGGATAAGTAAAAAGGGACAGAGAAAGTAAATCCCTATCATTCTATGAATTTATTAAATGCAATGCAACACTATTTCTTTGTGATCATATTAACTTCATAAAATAGTGTTTTGCAAAAATCGAACCGATCAATAAATCAACTCGGAAAAACATTATTGGGTTATTGTTGTTGAATTATTTGATCAACGGGGTTTTAATGATTTTATAAAAAAAAGTATTGATTATCGGTTTGGTTTCAATTTTTATTATTGTGTTATTGGATAAATCGATAACCCATTAAGACGATGGTAATTTACTACTTTACCCTTCATAAATATTACTCCCTCCGTCTCATTTTATGTGAGGTAGTTTGGCTCGGCACGGAGTTTAAGAAAGAAAGGAAGACTTTTAAAACTTCTGGTCCAAAATGAATAATATAAATTTGTGTGGCTGTAAATCATTTCATTAAGGGTAAAATAGACATTTTATAGTTAAATTGTTACTTTATATAGAAATGTGTCTTTTTTTGGAACTGACTAAAAAGGAAAGTAAGTCACATAAATTGGGACAGAGGGAGTACTAATAATTGAACTCTGCGCTACACTCTACACACTTCACATTTCACAGTACTTCTACTTCATCATAAATTCCATATTATATTTTAGCTGTAATTTCAGCCTTCATACTACATCTATATATTTTTATTGATGCAATTTTTCATTATCTTTCTTATTTCACTATATCAAAGCATTTACAGCTGACTTGCTTGTTTTATTGTATCGTGCATAATTATTATAGAAGAGAACTCTCTCTCTCTCTCTCTCTCTCACACACACACACACACACACACACACACATATATATATATATATATATTGAGAATAAAATACAATGCTTTAATTTCCAATGCTCGTCGTGTTTGTATCCCTTTTTATTTAGGTGTGGAAGTTTTTTATCAACACATGTTGCTTTAATGTTAAAGTCTCTTAATTTTTCCACAGTGATGTAATTAATCGTTGAAAAGTGTAATTGCAAGTCCTTGCTCTCCATGCTAATGCTAAAGAATCTGCAGTAGACTCATTCGCCTTGTGCATAGTTTCTTACTGAATTCTTCAGTTGTTCGGGTAACTTGGATATTTCCTGTAGGTCCAGTTCAGTGTAAACTCGGTCTAGATATTCAAATTCAAATAATTGAGCTGTAAAGCCCAGTGATCCGTTTGGAAATATGGAGATTCTTGGAAACAAACTAGTTGTTCCTAAAACCCCAAATGTTTCTCTGGTCTGTTCAGGGAGGCTGAAAAATCAATAGATGCTACTTCTTCGAAAGAAGGAAAAAGCACATCTTCAGTAAAAACTGAAAAAATTATCTCTGGGAAACCAGAAAGTAGTACTAACAGAGTTCCTTCAGGAACAAAAGTGTTTTCATCTTTTCAGGTGGGAAAGCAAAATTCGAAGGAAGAAGAATATCTTGCATTTACAAGATATATTTACAACCTCCCTGAACAGAGCGGAGAAACATTTGGAGTTTTAGAAACAACTAGTTTGTTTCCAAGAATCTCCATATTTCTAAACGGATCACCGGATTTTACAGCTCAATTATTTGAATTTGGATATCTAGACGCAAATTTCGCAATTTCCATATATATATAACATTTTCTTATTTGATAAACTGAAAATTAAATTGTTAATTACAAAAACTGATGAATCGAAAAATGATAAAAAATATCTTATTAATTTGTTATTAATTTAACGTATTTCAAAATTGAAAATAGATCCTGTTTTGTGTTTCATACTCCAAGAAGCATCCCCCAATAACACTAATTCTGATAATACACATTGGAAAAAATGAATTGATTGTCCATTGCTACACTGCTTACTGCAGCATGTGACAAACTCCTTTTTTCAATAAAGCGACAACTTCTGTTCACAAAGATTGTTCATCATATCATTTAAATCTTTTTATTACTATAAAATAAACTAAATTTAAAAAAGGTTACCTTTACACTACATATGATTAATTATTTGACTAACCGGAACCAAAATCTTAATACAATAATTATGTTTTTACTCATGAGTAGTGGTGGGTATAATAGTAAGGTAATTATATATATTAGTGAAATACTTTTAGCAAATAATGATAGTTAGTTTTGTGAGACTTGAGATTTAATAAATGTGATGTAACCAAAGTTGGTGAGAGGAAGATGTAGGTGGTGGAACTTAAATGAGACAAGATTGATTAGGGAACATGGACACCTGTCTATGAATTTATCATGTGTGGACCTATGCTTTACTATTTGGGTGGCAATGGTTTAGTTGCCTAAGCTAGTGGGAATTCATCAAACCAATCTTTTATTCACACGTAATTCCTTCAACTTATTTCTCAAAAGTGTGAGAGAATAGTTTGAGATTGTTTTATTTATAGATAGAAATTTCGAATTCAAATTTAGCAGACAGTAGTATTGAAAAATATTCTTGAATTTGATATAATTATTAGTTATATTTTTCAACTATTGATAGTCTTAAAAATATCTTTTAATTTGATTAAATAAATCTAGATACACTCCTAAAGTACAACATGATATAGCAAATGGTCTCAAACTCTTGTGGTAGAATGATACTCTTAATAAAAAATCGAGAGAAGTGTTGAAAACAACCTTAAACTTGGTGAGAATTTAAGTGTGTATTTGACGCATGTTGTAAGATGGGGAGTGTATTTAAGTTTAGTTAATCAAGTAAAAATATGTTTTTAAGACTGTCAATAGTTCGTAGATGAAATGATAATTCACGCCGAATATATTAGTAGGGAATGTTTTTTTTTTTAATTCCTACCCAATGTCCGAAGCCATTATTAGTAGGGAATGCTTTTTTAAAAAAAATTTCACTCTGTGTCCGAAATCAATATTGGAGCTCCGATTAAATTCAAATCGCGCCCTTCAAATATCATTAGGGATGACCCTCCTAATAAAATTTTCTTTGTATCCAAGATTGAAACTCGAAATCTCTGATAAAAAATGAACCCTTCTCACCACAATACTACAGTTGATGGCAGGGAATGCTCTCATCCTTCAGTGGATCTATAAATTGGATAAATAAATTTTCAATTTAAATATATTGGTCCACGTTAATATCTTCTAAAATATCATTGTCAAAGTTTTAAAGAAGATTAACATGAAAAGCCATTGACATGTGTTCAAGACAACAAGAGGGTGTCCCATTTTGTACCACTAGCAGCCTAACAAACTAGACAAATCAAACGTTATGTTTTAATTTACTTGGACAAGTAAAACGGCTTATTAATTCATTCAACTAAGGCCAACCGTATTATTTTATCTTAAGAATAAAGAAGACACTTTTAAAAAATAATAAAATCTGAATAGATAAAAAGAAGGCACACTTGTCAATCCATTGTGTTGTGTACCTTATGTCATTCAACATATTTTTTATTTTATTTTCATCCGATATCTAATATTTATATTGAAAGTCCGACTATTTCAGATTTACATAGGATACATTCGAAGGAAAACACTCTCTGTCAAGAATTTTTCTATATCATGAATTTAAATTCATGACCTCTAATTAAGAAAAAAAAACAACTCCATCCACTAAAGGATATATTTTGTGGCATGTCATTCAACATATTAATGAGGTGGAAGTCAATTTAACTTTGAAATATTGATTTACCAAGTCAAGAAAGAAGCATCTTTAAAGTATTTTCCTTTGTTATCAAGCATTTTTTTAAAAAAATTTAGCACTAATTTGGTTGTAGACTAGTTTGCATTTCTTTTTATTTTTATTGTTAGAAAGGGGAATTGGCCATCACTATTTTAAATGAGGATAAAAAGTTTTTTTTCTTTTCCTTTTTTTTTTAACTTTCCTTATATTGGGAAAAAATGGGAAAAAGGAGAAAAAGACAGATAATGAGGTAAAAAAAAAAAATTATTTTTTTCCTTGAGTTTTGACCTATATATCTAAAAAAAAATTGGGAAGTCGATTAAAAAGATAAAAAGTAAGGGTGAATTGCAGATACTATGAATTTTAAAGTAGAATTTGGTGCTGAGAATAAGCATTTTAAACATATTTTATCGTGTGTGCAGCAAATAGTGATTAGAAAGGATCAGGTACCATAATCCACATTAACAGCCCCTGCCGACCTTTCCTCCCCTCTACTTTTCCTTAATTAAAAGTCTTATAGTAATAAATATGAACACTTTAAAAAAAATTGCAAAAATAATATAGAAAAGATTTAATCAATAATTTTTTAGTAAAATGAATAACTAATATGAGACATTTATTTATAGTATAATGATTAATTAAATTGGGTCGAGTAAATAGTAATAGAGAAATTAAGACGAGGGTTGGCAACCTCACCTCCAAACACTACACCAAAAAACATATATATATATATATATATATATATATA
>JAJOOO010079941.1:0-34039 GCA_029582685.1 Solanum piurae
CTTAGCTAAAGGGCAAACAGGGCAGTTGGAAGATACTTCACCACTTTTATTGCTTGTATCTAACTGGAGATGTCTCAATATCTGTTGAGATGGGTGTCTAAGCCTTTTATGCCATAGATTTGTGTCCTGTATGGTTGCTCCTGCAGCCACTCTCTTCTGAGCACACCTTATTTCCTCCCTTTATTTTGGTGTAAATGCAGCTTTAAAACTGTACAAACCTCCTTCCTCTCTACCAATACCCTTCACCTTGCCACTGTAGAGGTCCTGAAACACACAAAAGTCAGGGTAAAATGATACAAAACAGTTTAGTTCCTTTGTGATTTTGGACACTGATAACAGGCTGAACTTGAAGTCTGGCACATGCAAGACACTTTTGACCACTTCACTGTCAAAAATAGGTGTTTCACCAACATGACTGACTGCCACTTTGTCACCTGTTGGAAGATGAACTTGATTCTTCTGTGACTTGGTTAGTTCATGCCTCTTAGTCAATAGTTGTTTGTTTGCTATGATGTGATGAGTCGCACCTGAATCAATTATCTAGTCCTGTGTAAGAAAGTTTGTCATTAAGCAAGTGGTAATACCTGCCATATTGACCTGCTTGGACTCTTGCACATCCTTGTTTAGCATCTCCATTATATGCTTGTACTCCTTCTCAGTGAATGTTTGTCCTTTGCTAGGAGAGTATTGTTTTCCACCTGACTGGTTGAAGCTGTGTTAGAAGGATCATAGTAATCATTAGAGATGTTGTTCCTAATTTAACATGGTATCAGAGCAGGGCCCATCTCACCCGATGTTGGGTCCCCCAAAATCAAAAATTGCCCACGCACCACATGCTAAGCAGCATTGGGCGTGAGGTGGGGTGTTAAAGAATGACAGAAGTCCCACATCGGTGGTTAATGAGATGGGTGGAGTCCTTATAAGGCTTGGGAAATCCTCCTCCCTTTGAGCTAGCTTTTGGGGTGTGAGTTAGGCCCAAGACCTAATTTAAGATATCAAGGTAGATTATGTGTACCTATGGTGGGTGGACTCCAAGAGAGGATCATGGAGGAAGCTCATAGCTCCAGATATTCCATTCATTTGGGTTCCACAAAGATGTATCGTGACTTGAGAGAAGTTTATTGGTGGAATAGTATGAAGAAGGGCATTGCAGAATTTGTCGCTAAGTGTCCAAATTGCCAACAAGTGAAAGTAGAGCACGAAAGGCCCGGTGGTTTGGCTCAGAATATAGAACTTTTGAAATGGAAGTGGAAGATGATCAATAGGGATTTCATCACAGGTTTTTCAAGGTCTCGCAGACAACATGATTCTATTTGGGTGATTATCGACAGAATGACAAAATCTGCCCACTTTCTGCCGGTAAATACTACCCATTCAGCAGAAGATTATGCCAGGTTATATATTCAAGAAGTGGTAAGAATTCATGGAGTCTCAGTCTCCATTATTTCAGATAGAGGTGCACAATTTACTGCATAGTTCTGGATATCTTTTCAGAAAGGTTTGGGTTCGAAGGTGAACTTAAGTACTATCTTTCATCCTCAGACAGATGGGCAAGCAGAGCACACTATTCAGACTTTAGAAGATATGTTGAGGGCTTGTGTGATTGATTTCAAAGGGAAGTGGGATGATCACCTACCTCTCATTGAGTTTGCTTACAACAACAGTTATCACGCTATTATCCAAATGGCTCCTTATAAAGATGTTTATGGGAGAAGATACAGATCTCCTATTGGATGGTTTGAAGTTGGTGAAGCAGGGTTGATAGGACCATATTTAGTTCACTAAGCTATGGAGAAGGTGAAAGTGATTCAAGAAGGGTTGAAAACGGCACAGAGTCGTCAGAAATCCTACACTGATGTTAGGAGAAGGGAGTTAGAGTTCGAAGTAGATGATTGGGTATATCTCAAAGTTTCACCCATAAAGGGTGTTTTGAGGTTTGGTAATAAGGGGAAGCTTAGTCCTCGGTATATTGGACCTTACCGCATAGCCAAGAGGATCGGCAATGTAGCTTATGAGTTGGAGCTACCACATGAATTAGCAGCGGTTCATCCGTTATTTAATATCTCCATGTTGAATAAGTGCATGGGAGATCCTTCATTGATCATACCAACTGAAAATATTGGGATCAAGGATAGCTTATCTAATGAGGATATTCATGTTCAGATTCTAGATCGCCAAGTTCGCAAGTTGAGAACAATAGAGGTAGCATCAGTCAAAGTCCTTTGGAGGAACCAATTTGTGAAGGAAGCTACTTGGGAAGTTGAGGAGGATATGAAGAAGATATATCCACATCTCTTTGAATCCGAAGAAAGTGCAGATCAAGGTACTAATTTTCTTCTTAGTACTATTTAAATTGTGAGTGAGCATGTTGTTTGTTTGCAATTGCTTTTGGGATGGTTGAACTTGATGTTACCACCCTTAGCCTATTAAGCGTAATATCATTCAAGGACGAATATTCCCAAGAGGGAGATATTGTAACATCTCGCAACTAGAAAGAAGTTTAAAATATTGAAATTTCAAGTTAAAGTGAGTTTTTTGGTCAACTTCAAACGATCATAAATCCTAGATCAATATGGTTTAGGTGTAGTTCCAGATATGGTTGGAAATATCTTGGAATGATCTTTCCAACGCCGCCAAGTTTGCGCGATTCCGAGTTCATATGAGTGAGTTATGCCCTTTGGAAGTTGGGCTGTTTGATTAAGGAAATGTCCAATCCGGAATTTTAAGGGGTATTTTTAGTCTTTTCATTGCCCTATTATTTTAATCAGTTTTTAGAAGTTTAATATGGGTCAAATCATATTTTAGTCAGTTTTATAATTTGGGATTTCACGCTAGGAATAAGGAGAAAGGAGAAGAGAAAAGAAGAAGGAGAAAAGGGTAAATTCATCAAGATCGATCAAGAGAGTTGGTGTTTCGCCAAGGATTTACTTCTACCAGGTATGTGAGGCTCTCATAACGTTGAGATAATTCTCCCACGTGCCAAGCATATTAATTTCAGTTTGGATTCGACCTAAATGAGTTTGAATTTTGATGATCTTGATATCTATTCTTGAATTCATATATTGTTCTTGAATTTGACTGAGTTGGGAAGTTTCTGAATTCGGTACGTCACATCATAGAGTCGTTTCGAGTTAGTTTCTTAGGTACATTTGTTGTGTATCTGTATCTAAAAGTAATTTCAGAAAAAGAATTGAATTTAGGCGAATTGGGGTTACAAAACGAAGAAGAAAATTCGTCGGGCGATATTTAATATTTGTGGCGCGTCGCGCCCCCACTCCCCAGTTTTGAAAATTTCTGCTTCGCGTCGCGGAGCTATCACGGAGTCTTCTGCCTCAAAAGAGGTTTTCGAAACCAAAAAATAAATATGTCTCCGCGTCGTGGATCCACCTTCAAATATTGATTTTCGGTATTTTCTCATGTTTAGCTATCTAGAATCATTCCTAAACAACATGAGATCTTTCCAATCACAAATGAAAATCCTTGAATCCATAATTCAATTCAAGGATCAGTTAAGAGTCAAGTCAAGAGCAGTTAAGGTCAAAGTCAGGAGAAGTCAAGAGTCAAGTTAAGATAAGTTCTTAAAGTTTTCAAAAGTCTTTCACAAATGTTCTAACTTTGTTTTAAGACTTAAGTTTTGAGTTCAGTAAAGAAGTAAAGTTGAAGTTCTTTTCTTCAAAGAAGTATATGGGGACTATGTATTCCCAAAGAGATTTTAAAATGTTTTCACATTTTAATAAGAACGAAAACTGAGATTTCCAAAGAGCCTTCGGGCTAGTTTTCAGAAAAGAGTTATGGCTTTCTAAATGAACCTAGAAGGGAAACTGATATTTCCAAGATAGCCTTTGAGCACTAATCTCAAATCACAGAAAGAAGTATGTTTTTTATAACATAAAGAGCTAGTATATTTTTGGGAATAGTATTGAACACCGATATGGGGGAGAGTTTAGATAACTCACAGCCCCCATAAACCATGTAGCCACCATGGGTAGAAAAAGGTCATACTTTTTAGATGAACCCTTTACACAGTAGACTAGTGGATCCACTTAGTAGTTCAGGTCCTATACCTTTGGCCGGGTATAGGATGCGCTGGCAGCGTGAGGTAGATCGATGTATCATCACTATAGCTCTTAAGTGTTGGTTGTCGGTTAGAGAAGCTCCCACATAAGTTATTATATTTTTATATACATCAGTTTGTTGTATTTTTACATACAATTCAGAGTTATGTTCTATCCTTGTATACACACAGAGTTGACATCATGTTTTTAAACAACTTTTCTTTATATTGCACTTGTTTTAAACTGCTTTATATTGAAATAAGTTCAGTTAAGTATTCATGAGTTGAGAAGAGCCAGGTAAGTGTTTCTTTCAGATTTTCCTTTCAAGCCTATGTTGTTTTAGCATTCCAACTCGCATACTCGTACATTCAATGTACTAATTCTAGTTGGTTTGCATCATCTTATGATGCAGACACAGGTAACTAGGATCGGCATTTCAGCACATCGTTGATCCAGTAAGCAGTTCAGAATCGGTCGGTGAACCTCATTGCATTCCGGAGGATCTATTTTCATTGCTTTCTAGTTAGTTCATTAGGATGTTGTGGGGTACTTGTCCCAACATCCATCTCAGTTGTTTTAGAGGCTTCATAGACAGACAGTCAGTTAGTTAATTCAGTTGTCTTTACTTTTCATTTCTTATGTTAAAGACTTGAGTTTGCCTAAATGGCCAGTTGAATGTTTCTTTATAACATTCTAGTTTCTTCATAAATATTTATGTGATGAGGTATGTATTCCGCTGAGTTAGTAAGCCAGGCCAAGGGTTCGCTTGGGGCCAGCAATGGTCTTCGAGTGCCAGTACCGCTCAGGGTGTAGGCACGGGGCGTGACAAATACTGTAAAGTCTAAAATCATATCAACATGTCAACCTGCAAAGTAATTCAGTGATCCTCCAATAAGTTTTTTTCACAAACTTACGACCTTGTTTCTTTGACAGCTTTCTAAGGAAATGTTGGTGCATTATCCACTTCATATTTTTGGCTTCATCTTCAAGATCGTGATTTGGATGCTTAGGCGAAAAATTTATTGTATACCCATTTACAAGAGAGGAAGCATGACAATTGAGAAAAAATGAGACACTAAATGCAGCAACAAGTAGATAAAATTCTTCAAGTTGGTTTTGTCAATTGGATACATTGTCAACTTGTAGACTACATACGTTTAGAAACACATCATGATATAATTATATGTGTCATATTGAGATTAATTTAACTTGTTATCATAGATTTTGCATTGTTTCATTCAAATATGATTTATAAAATTGATATTAATATTTTTGGATTTATATTCGTGCTCTTAGATTTTTAAATGCAATAAATTAATAAATATTTTACTATTGAATAATCATTCAGTTAATAATATTTTGAACATATTGTCAATCAATTACTAACCTAACATTGAAATTGAATGATATGTTACCAACAAACTAACAATCAATTAGTAAATTTATTAGAAAAACAAATAATCATACTAACGTATTTAAAATTTATTACCAACAAGGGTTGTGGTGGAGTGATAAGTACTCTTTCATCCTTAACCAAGAGGTCTCGGGTTCGATTTCCCTTGGGTACGGAGTAGCCTTTGTTAGGGAGCGCTTTACCCCCCCAATGTGGGACTTCCCGGCGTGAATCCGGATTTAGTCAGGGTCCAATGTGGGTACCGGACACCGGATGGGAAACCAAAAAAAAAAGTATTTAAAATTTATTGGTAAATTAGCAACATAAATTTTCTGTAACTAAAATTGCCAACCAATTACCAATGTATGTGGAAAAGTTTACTATCATACATTTGTTACTATAATTACCAGCGTATTACCAACGGAATCGAATAATGAAGAAAACAATTTACTAACTGTTTTTCAATTCGTTAGTAAAGGTACTAACGATATACTAACCAAAAATTAGTTGGCGAATTTACCAACGGAAATTTCAGGGCCATGTTTCAAAATTTTGTAACAACATCTTTGGGTGTTTACCAACTGATTTTTGGTTGGTAAGTTTACCAGCAAATTAAAATTGGTTGGTAATATTTACCAACAAGCCTTTTAGCAACGGATTAATATAAGTTGGCATTTGGTTGGTAACTCAATTTGCCAACCAATTTGATCAACTTAACAACGAATTTTTTTGTTGATAATTGGGGTTCCTTTTGTAGAATTATTAGATTAAAAATTGTGATTTTACTATTAGAAAAAAATAAATATGTGACTATGATGGAAAAAAAGTTATAAATATATGTCCTTTTATGAAATTTAACTTATGATGCAATTTCAATAAACAATATATAAATAACAAACCATATGTACTATTTTTTCGTGATATCAGATTCTATGTGACTTTCACATGTACAGTCAACTTGTTTTCTACTATATAAATAGACCACTTATATTTTTTTTTCTCTATCTCTACTCATCAATCAAAATGTATGTAAAAAATTCTCTCTTATACATTTCTTTTCTCTTTGTTCTCTTTTAGTTGTTTCTTATATAAATTGAATGTGCATACAATAAATTAACATTTGATTTGTTGTGGGTTTTTTTTCGTTAATTTGTTTTATCGAACAGAAAATTAGCAAAAAAATGACAGATTCTAGGGAAGAACCTATTGGAGAATCATCAAATTCCAAAAAAAAGGGATCGAATAGGCATGGACAGTTCCACAGACACACTATGGAACAAATCAAAATACTTGAAGCGTAAGATAAAAAAAAAAATATAAAAAGAAATTTATCCTTCATATATTTTTTTTAAAATAAAATAAAATTGTTTGTTTAAAGAGATGATGTTATTTTCTTAAAATGCATGAGTGATAAAATTAAAATTCATTAGTGATAGAATAAATTTTTTTTGCATGTGGTTTTTGTGTATTAATTTATATTTATTTTTTATTGATTTTCCGGTGTTGCCTTTTTCCTTTGCTCTCCATATGTTCATTCAAATTCATATTTAATAGAAGATCTGTACTTTTGATTTTGCCTTTAATCTTTTTATAATTGAGTTGCTAAAAGGTTTTGAAATAGTTTATTTGGATGATTAATCTACCGTGTATATACAGCTAAACAATCGTTTTCTCGTGATGTTCGATACCCCTTTTGAGGTTTGACTAATTCAAATTTGTGTAGAAAAATCTCATTTAAGGGCCCAACTAATCCAGATCACATAAAGAAATTCACTTCAAGGCCCGACTAGTCTAGATTTGCATTGAAAAGTCCCACTTTAGGACTTGATTAGTTCAGATTCGCATAAAAAAATCTCACTTTGAGGGATAAACCACTTCCTACCGAAGGTGACAACTCTTGTCCTAGGACTTGTGAAGACGAGACATCTTGGTAAGTGTTACGGAGTACTTACTGCTTCTCAATATTTTGTGAGTATGTGGTACTTGATCTAGGTATGACTAATCCAAATTAAAGTGGGGATTTAAGTCATGTTTTAGGGGTTAAATGTTCCTTAACAAGGAGGCTATAGTTCCAATACTCGAACTTGAGACCCCGATTTATGATGGAGAAATACTGCCAATCCACCATGTTTTTTCTAATACGTTTTTTTTTTTACATTTTCATTTTTAGGTTTTTAAAAAAAAATGATCAATAAAGTTTTTTCCTGAATTTTGAATGAAGATTCTTCAAGAACTATCTGCTTCCAAATGAGAATCAACTAAACCAATTGTCTAGGGAAGCAAGGCTTGACCCTAAGCAGGTCAGGATTTGGTTTCAAAACAAAAGGACTAAAACAAAGGTAATTCTAATTATTTAGTTCTTTTTCTATAAATTCAATTATACTTAATCGATGGTATATCAATAGATTAGAAAGTATGTTCTTTGCCTCATTAATATATGATCAATTTTATTAAAGAAGTTTTTTTTCATTAAAGTTATTTTATCATCCAGTTTCCTAGTCGATTGAGTTGTTGTTCAATAAAACCAATGATAGAATCATGTTAAATTATTCAAAGTACATGAACTTCCTAGAAAGTTCCATAACTTAGCAGGGAGTTACTAAATGCACAAAAATGTGTATTTCTACTAGATTTTGAGAATTTAAAGTCAAAGAAAATCTAGTTTTGCAACTAAGAACTAATGAATTTCCTTTTCTGTATTATTTTATGAATGAAGGAAATCTTGCAATATTAAATGGATGGATTGAACTAAGTCCGACATAGTCAAAATAATTTTTATAAACAAATGAGCCGATTAATAAATTATTTGAGTTGGTTGGGCTTAAAATAGACCACAATCCAATTTTCCAACTCTAACCAAAAAACAATTCTTAGTTTTTTTCGTTATTTGTGCAAATACCAAACAAAGTAATTTTGTTTTAATCACGAATATATTTATCATGTCTAGGCTGAGAGTATGGTCTTTGACGAGGAATTCCATAGAGCTAGTGAGGATTCTCAAGAAGAGGAGGACAACATGTATCCAGGAGACCTAATGAGTAAGATCTAAGGCACATTATGTGGACAGGTGTAAGTTGTAGTGTTCAGGAGGTGAGAGGAATAGGAATTAAGTACGCATCTTAGTAGATTCCAATCACAAATTAGAAGCACAAAAAGGAGCAGTCACTATAGAACAACATTTCTGATGTCTCATCTAACAAAAAGGAACAGAAAATCACAAGGATTATTAGATTGAAAATGAGGATCTTACTTGGTAGTTTTATGGGTTTTTTTGCAGTGGTATCAACTCCTTAGGGTTCAATTTGCACAGATCATGAAATTACTTGGTGAAAAAAAAATTGGTCAGTTCAAGGTTTGTAAGTTTTGGATATGGGCCTTACCTTGAGATATGTTTGTGACAATTGGTGTCCAGTTGAAGAAGTCTTCATTGAGTTGAATCCATGGTGTTTGTGAGAGTTTAAATGCCCATGTGGATATCACTCGAGCTTGGTACTGTCTTGTCTTCGTCGTCATAGAGAGGAAAGGCTCTCCCGGAATCGTTGGTGTTGTCAAAAGTCATTCTGCTGAAGAGGAGAAGACATACAAAGTTTTTAGTCCTTCTATATTGTCTTTTTGTTTTTATTTTCCTTATTACTTTTATTTTCCTTTTGTTTCCTTTTCTGATTTGTGCTTTGGTCACTTTTGGGCCAAAGTTGTCTGTGTTCGACGTTTTGTTATATAATAAATGGGCTTTGCCCAAATTAATTTTTTTTTAAAGGCATCTTAGTAGATTGTGAGCTTAGGGAGTAAGTGGTTGACGTTAGGAGCGGGTCAACGATAGGATGATGACGATTAAGTTAGTTATTGGAGGGTCCACTTTGCATATTGTTAGTGCTTACGCTCTCCAAATAGACGTGAACAAGGAGGACAAGAAGCTTTTTGGTAGGATTTGGATGAGGTGGTTGGAGGTATTTCACACACGGAATAGTTATTCATAGGAGGATATTTCAATGGTCACATAGGGTCTACTCTGATGGGGTGTAGTGATGAGTATGAAGGTTTTGATTTCGGGGACAAGAATGTGGAGGATTCTCACTTATGGATTTTGCAAGAGCTTTTGGGTGTATGGTAGCCAATTCGAGTTTCTAAAAGGAGGAACACTTGGTAATCTTCCATATCACGATAGATAGAACTTAGATATAATATTTGCTTCCTAGGAAGGATGATAAAGGTATTTATAAAGACTACTAGGTTACCTCGAGTGAGAATCGAACGACATAACATAAACTCCATGTGTTGGATTAATTTTTTTATCGTAAGGGAGAGGATGAAGAGGGTTGTGGATGACTAACCGAGGATCAAATGGGGAAGCTTAAATATGGTCAGTGTTCTGGATATGAGGGAGAAGTTGTTAGTTATGGGAGCTTTAGGCAGTAGTAGTGATACGGATAATATGTGGTTCACGACTTCTAGTTGCATTAGGAAACGAGCTAGAGAAATGTTGGGGGTAGTATCAAGGGGACTAATGGTGGAACGGAGAAGTTTAATGAAAGATAGAGGCTATTAAGGTACCATATGCGAATTTGGTGGAAATTAATTAGGATGAGGAGGAGAAGCGTACTAAATGGGAAAAATATAAAGTGATGAAGAAGGAGGTGAAGCTAGTTGTTACGACGGTAAAGACAATGACTTTTGAATGTTTGTATATTGAACTAGTAAAGGAAGTTGTGCAAGCTAGCCAAGGCGAGATAAAAGAGGGCTTATGACTTAGATAAAGTCAAGTGAATGCATGACGGGGATTATAAGGTGTTGGTAGAGTAGACACTCATCATATGGAGGAGCAATCTTACTTCCACGGAACTCTTGAACTAAGAGGGAGACAAGGACATTTTACTGGGGAGTTAGAGCACTTAGGCATTATGATTTTGGGTGTTATATGTGTATAAAGTTGAGGGTGTTATCCATAAGATACGTAAGGGAAAAACCATCTGGTCAGATAAGATACGTAGGTTTGGAGTGGATTATTTGGTTATTTAATTTCATCTTTAAGATGACAAAAATGCCTAAAGAATGGATATGGAGTACGATAATTTTGTTCTACACCAACAAGGGCAACATTCATAATTGCAACAACTATAGAGGTATCAAGTTTCTAAGTCACGCTACAAAAGTTTGGGAGAGGGTGGTCGAGATTAGGGTGAGAAGAGGCATGACTATTTTTGTGAACTAGTTCAATTTCATGTTAGGACAAGGAGACTAGTGGAGAAGTATTGGGAGAGAAAAAAGAACCTACACATGGTGTTCATTGATTTAGAAAAGTTTTATGATAAAGTCCCTAAGGAGGTTATATCGAGATACTTTGAATTTAAAGGTGTACCTATGACATACATCAGGGAGATCAAGGACATGTATGATAGAGCCAAGACTCGGGTAAGGATAGTGGGAGGAGACTCAGAGCACTTTGATGTTGTAATGGGGTTGCATCAAGGATCAACTTTTAGCCCATTTTTATTTGTCTTAGTGATGCATGAATTGACGCAATAGATTCAAGGAGTGGTATCATGGTCTATGTTATTTATAGATGACATAGTTATGATTAATGAGACTTGAGGTAGAATTAATGTTAAGTTTGAGGTTTAGAGGCAGACCTTGGATCAAAAGGGTTTAGGTTTAGTAGAATTAAGATAGACTACTTGAAGTGAAAATTCAGTGACACAAAATTTGAGGCTGGCATGAAAGTAAGGCTTGATGCGCAGATCATTCAGAAGAGGACAAGTTTCAAATTTCTTGGGTTTATTATCCAAGGGAATGGGATGATTGACAATGATGTTATTCATTATGTTGGTGCAGAGTAGATGAAATGTAGGATCGAATTTGGAGCCTTGTGTGATAAAAAAGTGCCACTAAAACTTAAAGGCGAAGTTTACAGAATAGTGGTTAGACCAATATTATTGTATAGACCAGAGTGTTGTTTGTCAAGAATCATCACGCTCAGAAGATGAAGATATTAAGATAAATGTGTTGGAATACTAAGAGAGATAAGATTAGGAATGAAGATATCCTATACAAGGTAGAATTTGCCTCGATAAAAGACGAGATGCAAAACATGAGGTTGAGATGGTATAGGCATGTGCTGAGGAGATGCACGGATGTCCCGGTGTGGAAGTGTGAGAGGTTGGATATGGATGGTTTCAAGAGAGGTAATGGTAGGCTGAAGAGGTATTGGGGAGAGGTGATTAGATAAGACATGAAGCGACTACGACTTATAGAGGATATGGGCGGACACATATCAAGGTAGGAGGTTAGTTAGAGGGTTGAGCGTTTTCTCACTTATTCTTCTACACTAGTAGTTGTACTATTAGTTTGGTTATTAGTTATGGGATTTTACATTTCTATTATTGTTTTATCTTATTATGACTACTGTTTAGGATGATTTTATAAGTTATCTACAGTATATTTTGATGGGACTTTCTCTATTTTCGTATTTATTTCTCTATATTTCTTTGGTCTATATTTTCCTTGAGCTGAGGGTCTATCGAAAACAACCTTTGTACCTCCATGGTAGTTGTAAGCAAAGATGGAAGGATAAAATAATTTTCACGCATATTTTATTTTTAAAAAGGCTTAATTTGGTACAGTAATATCTTGCTCAGTACATAAATCTTCAATTGATTGGAATCATGGAATGTGCACTTTTGATCCCTTTGTTTGTGAATGTTCACAAATTTAACATAATGATTAATTGCCTATGTGTTATGTTAAATTTGTATTGTTACTCCATATTTGATAATAATACAATTTTAAAAGTAGTTTATACAACATACGTCATACATAAAAGTACTAGAAACAAGCATTTTGATTAATTGAAAGTTAAATGTGATTCGTCAAATGTCACAAGGACCAAAATCATAATATACCTGTATTTTAGAGGCAGAAAATGCTATTTTTCCAAGAACTACTTATTTCATTCTCTTTCTACAGTTAATTAACTCATAATATCTGTTATATATATATATGTGTGTGTGTATGTGTGTGTGTGAGAGAGAGAGAGAGATTCATTTTTGTTATATATATTTCATCAGACTCAAAATGAGAGATCCGTCAACTATGCTCTGAGAAAAGAAAATGAAAGATTTCTTTGTGAGAATAAGGCAATGCAAGAGGGAATGGAGAATATTATGTGCCCAAAATGTGATGGACCACCCATTGGAAAAGAAGAAAGGGAACGTAATATAGAAAATTTGAAAATGGAAAATCAAAGGTTGAGAGATCAGGTAAACCTTCTATTTATACTATTTATTTTACTTTATTTATTTTTGCTATTAATTTATTTATGTGTCTTACAAAGAATTACTTGTATATATATAACAAAAGACAAGGCAGATTCATTGTTTGAACTCGATGAATTAATCCGGGGTTTAAGGTATTTAGCACATAACTCAGCGTTGTACTTTGAAATGAAGGGATGCGATTTAAGATATTTGTTGAAATTTTAGTCAAATTTTACATATAATATGTTTATATTCCACCTTTATGATATATATTGAGGTGGATGCAGATCATAGGCACCGTTCATTTAAATCCCGTAATTTTTACGCAAAGCATAGATACAAGAAAAAAATCATTATTTTTTTTAAAATGTTATATCGAGATCCATAATTTTATAAATACAAACGAATTAAGCATTAAATTCCTACTACAAAGGCCTGTGATGGTATGGATAAGATTCTTCTACCCCTTACATAATGCTAAGCCGAATTTGTGGACGTCCTAATGTGGGTACTGAAAACTAAGTGAAAATCCCCCCCAAAAGTGTTAAATACCTAAAAAGGCCTAACTCATTAAGTTTAAATCTTGAATTCATTTCTGCCCCGTGCTTATGAGTTGCACCCGCCCTTGACAAGAGAGATCAAGTTGAATGAAAAGAATTTAAGTTATATAGTAGCAACTTAATTATATACCCTTATCCTTTTAGGTTCTCAAATCATGTTTATGATAAATAATTACCTATTATAAGCAAATTAACTTAACAATTTTTTATTTTTTTTGCAGTATGAAATAGTATCAAAAATCTCAAGTGTTCCTGGAAGGCCTTCTGTGATGGTTTCAAATTTGGCACCATCAAAATCAACTCTTGGATCATCCTCGAATTCAAGTGATGAAAGTTTGTTGAGCCAAAGGATAGGTGTCTCTCCCATTGGATATCCGCATCCTTTTCGTCAGGAAAATAGTAATAATAATAATGGCGATGTTCAAGCACATTCAATAAATATTATTAACATCCTAATAATGTCTCCATCACGACAAGAACATTATGAATTTCACCATGATAATAGGCAGAAAACAATTATGTGTGAGATTGTGTTGCTTCTATGAATGAAATGGTTGAACTTTGGAAAAGGAATGATCCAATTTGGGTAGATTCATCAAGTGATGGGAGGAGTTCTATTCATCGTGAGAGTTGTGAAAGAACATTTCCAAATCCAAATCGACCTTACCAATCATCAACTACTCGAATTGAATCATCAAAGGATTATGGAGTTATGTCGATGACTACAGTTGAGTTGATCCATAATTTTCTTGATCCATTAAGTTTCTTGAACTCTTTCATGTTATAAATATTCAGCTCACAAGTGATATTATTTGTTTTGGACCTAGAATGATGTTTTAGAACGTGTCAGTACTAGGATCTAAGGCTTGCTTTACTTTATTATATATATATATATATATATATATATATATATATTGTTGGGTTTAGAGAGGTGTAAATGGGAAATAAAATAAGAAAATGGAAAGTGGAAGAACCAATGAAAGTGGGGGAACCAATTTTGGGGGGAAAATGAAGAGTCATTGCAAAGTGCAAATGAAAGGTCATTTTTATCATATTGGTAGAAGAAAGGAAATTGTTGTCCTTATAATAGGAAACACTTCCTTTAGTTCTTAAAGTGTTAAGAAGAAGGTGCCCCCTCGCGCCGTCGTCGTCGCTCGCTCGGCCTCGGCCTCAGATTCGGATTCAGATTCGGATTTGGATTCGGATTCAAATTCGAATTTGGATTTGGATTTGGACAAAATTTATTTAATCAATCTTGTTAATCAGTTGCACACAATCGTTCAACTGTTGCCCTAGCACCGGCTGAGAAACCTGTAAAGTTTTCTGGAGTCGACTTCAAGAGATGACAGCAAAATATGTTCTTCTATCTGACTACATTGAGTTTGCAGAGGTTCATTAATAGAACATTCCTGTTATGTCGGATGAAACTCCGCCTGAAGAATGATTCTTGGTAACAGAAGCATGGACACATTCTGATTTTTTGTGTAAAAAATATATTTTGAGTGGCCTGCAAGATGATCTGTACAATGTGTACAGTAATGTCAAAATCTCAAAAGAATTCTGGGATGCTTTAGAAAAGAAGTACAAAACAGAGGATGCCGGAATGAAGAAGTTCATTGTGGCAAAGCTTCTGGATTATAAGATGATAGACACTAAGACCGTCGTCACCCAAGTTCAAGAAATGCATGTCATTATCCATGATCTCCTTGCTAAAGGTATAAATTTATTTAATACCTATGTTGAAAATATCAAATCTATTCTTAATACTCACATAATCTTTAATGTAGGATTGGTTGTGAATAATGCTTTTCAAATGGCTGCCATTATAGAGAAGTTACCTCCATTGTGGAAGGACTTCAAAAACTACTTGAAACATAAACACAAGGAGATGACTGTTGAAGATCTCATGGTAAGGCTGAGAATCGAAGAGGACAACAAGACCGCAGAAAAGAGGTCATGTGGTAATTCAGCAATATCAGGAGTAAATATTGTTGAAGAAGATCCCACAAAATCAAAGAAAAGAAAGAAAGCATATGGTCCAAAGATAAATTCTCCTAAGAAGAAATTCAATGGAAGCTGCTTCAACTGTGGCAAACATGGTCATAAGGCTACTGAATGCAGGGGTCCCAAGAAGGACAAGAGGAAGGATCAAGCAAATTTGGTTGAATCCAAAGGAGAGATGGACGATCTTTGTGCAATGCTTTCAGAATGAAACTTGTTTGGAAATTCAAGAGAATGGTGGATAGATTCTGGTGCCTCATGCCATGTTTGTACCAACAAAGAATTATTTTCATCATATACTCCAGCACCTACAGACGAGAAGTTGTTTATGGCAAACTCCGTTGTTGCCAAGGTTGAAGGAACTCGCAAGATCCTCCTAAAGATGACATTAGGAAAGGTGGTGACTTTGAACAGGTCTCGTATGTTCTGAAATTGCGAAAGAACTTAGTTTCTATACCAGTTCTGACTAAGAATGGATTCAAATGTGTATTTGTTTCTGATAAAGTTGTAGTAAGTAAGAATGAGATGTATGTAGGAAAAGGTTACCTCACTAAGGGCCTTTTTAAACTCAGTGTAATTGCAGTTGATATGAATAAAGATTATGTTTCTTCTTACTTGCTTAAGTCTAAATGTTTATGGCATGAACGTTTGGGACACGTTAATAACAAAACCTTGCGAAAACTGATGAACTTAAATGTTTTGCCTAAATTTGAGTGCAATAAATCAAAATGTCAAGTTTGCGTTGAATCTAAGTATGCTAAGCATCCTTATAAATCTGTTGCAAGGAATTCATATCTCTTAGAACTGATTCACACTGACATTTGTGACATGAAGTCAACACCAACACGTGGTGGAAAAAAGTATTTCATAACTTTTATTGACGATTGCACTAGATATTGTTATGTCTATTTGCTAAATGGTAAGGATGAAGCAATAGATGCATTTAGGCAATATAAAACTGAAGTTGAAAATCAGTTGGATAGAAAGATCAAAATGATCAGAAGTGATAGAGGTGGAGAATATGAATCTCCATTTGCAGAAATATGTTTGGAAAATGGAATAATCCATCAAACTACTGCTCCTTACTCTCCACAATCTAATGGAATTGTGGAAAGGAAATGATGAATGCCTTACTTATAAGTTCAGGTTTACCACAAAACTTGTGGGGGGAAGCTATCCTTACAGCAAATCGAATACTCAATAGAGTACCTCACACGAAGACACATGTTATTCCATATGAGAAATGGAAAGGTAGAAAACCCAACTTGAAATATTTCAAAGTGTGGGGGTGTCTAGCCAAAGTCCAGGTTCCTATACCTAAGAGAGTGAAAATAGGCCCTAAGACTGTGGATTGTGTATTCATTGGATATGCCACAAATAGTAAGGCATGTCAATTTTTGGTTCATAAGTCCGAACATCCGGATATTCATGATAATACGGTAATGGAATCAGATAATGCTAAATTTTTTGAACATATATATCCGTATAAAACTAGACTTGAGTCATCTAGTGGGGGGTATAAACAACCTCGAGAAGAACCAAAAGATAATGAAACCAATGAAGAGAGTCCAAGGCGCAGTAAACGTCAAAGGACAACTACTTCATTTGGATCTGATTTTGTAAAATTCCTTCTTGAAAGTGAGCCTCAAACATTCAAAGAAGCGATGTTGTCTAGCGACTCAACCTCTTGGAAGGAGTCTGTCAATAGTGAGATTGAATCAATCTTAAGCAATCATACGTGGGAGTTGGTTGATCTTCCTCAAGGGAACAAACCCTTGGGTTCAAAATGGATCTTCAAAAAGAAGATGAAAGATGATGGAACTATTGACAAATATAAAACAAGACTTGTTGTCAAAGACTTTAGACAAAAAGAAGGTCTTGATTATTTTGACACATACTCGCCAGTGACTAGGATTACATCAATTCGGATGTTAATTTCCCTAGCTGCAGTATACGGTCTTGAAATCCATCAAATGGATGTGAAAATCGCCTTCTTAAATGGAGAGTTGGAGGAAGAGATCTACATGGAACAACTTGAGGGCTTCGTAGTTCCCGGCAAAGAAAAGAAAGTATGCAAACTTGTTAATTCACTTTATGGACTAAAACAAGCACCGAAACAATGGCATGAAAAGTTTGATCAAACCATGTTGTCAAATGGACTTAAGATCAATGAGTATGATAAATGTGTTTACATTAAAGACACTCCAGATCAGGAAGTCATTGTATGCCTATATGTGGATGACATGCTGATAATGAGCAAGGACATTGCCAATGTAAAAGCTACTAAGTGTATGCTTGCTAGTAAGTTGATATGAAAGATCTAGGATTAGCCGATTTGATATTGGGAATAAAGATTCACAAAAATCCTAACGGTATAGCATTGTCTCAATCTCATTATATTCAAAAGGTACTTGAAAAGTTCAAGTATTTGAATTTCAAAAAGGCAAATACCCCAATTGATGTGAACCTTAATCTTGCTAAGAATAAAGGTGAAAGTCAGTCTCAATTGGATTATGCCAGAGTATTGGGAAGTTTTATGTATGTCATGAATTGTACACGACCAGACATAGACTGCGCTATAAGCAAACTGAGTCGATACACAAGTAATCCCAATCAAAATCATTGGTTGGCAATGACGAGTGTTTTGGGCTACTTAGAAGAAACTCAAAACTATGCTTTGAATTACAACAAATATTCAGCAGTTCTTGAAGGATATAGTGATGCAAATTGGATTACTGGGTCAACTGAAACGAAATCCACGAGTGGATATGTTTTCACTATTGGTGGAGGAGTAATATCTTGGAAAGCATCCAAACAAACATGTATAACTCGCTCTACAATGGAGTCTGAATTCATCGCCTTAGACAAGGGAGGTGAAGAAGTTGAATGGCTCCGGAATTTCTTAAAAGATATTCCGTTTTGGCCCAAACCAATGGCCCTTATATGCATACACTGCAATAGTAAGGGTTGGAAGCGTTATGTATAACGGGAAGTCTCGTCACATAAGACGAAGACATAACTCTGTTAGACAACTACTCTCTAGTGGAATTATCACAATTGACTATGTAAAGTCAGAGGATAATGTGTCGGATCCACTTACAAAAGGCCTAACTAGAGAGGGAGTTGAGAGATCATCGACGGGAATGGGACTATGGCCGAGAACAAGTCATCGTGGCGGTAACTCTACCTAGAAGACTGTAGATCCCAAGATCTAGGTTCAAGGAGATAAAACAAAGTCATAGATGACGGTTTAACATTGTCAAAAATTATTTTATGTCCATTCTCATGATGAGACAATGTTCAGTAACCAGGATAAAGACATAAGGACTTTTTTAATGGTTTCTAAATTTGATACAGGGTATATCAAATAGTGTATCTACGGGATAACACATTTAGAAATCACCTATGTAAGTGTGAAGTGTAAGCCGCTTCAAAGAGAATCCGGTAAGGCCAGTTCTCTAAGCACTTATTAATCGAGATGTGTTCATGGCTGAAACGAACAAAACAATGAGAACCAAAAATAGTTCAAGGGTTGATTGTGTGACTTATGTTGTCTAGGTATACACCAAAGCTCGACGGTTCAAAGATATCAAATCTACCGATTGACCGAGTCTATCCGATATATGTTCACTACGGAAAGTTTAAAGGGAAACCTACTTATCCAGATGCGATTAACCCTTACTTACGATACACACAAGTTTTTCATGCATATTTTTTAACAATAGCCATTCCCCATTCATGTGGGGGATCGTTGGGTTTAGCAAGGTGTGAATGGGAAATAAAAAGAGAAAATGGAAAGTGGAAGAACCAATGAAAGTGGGGTAACCAATTTTGGAGGGAAAATGAAAAGTCATTGCAAAGTGCAAATGAAAGGTCATTTTTACCATATTGGTAGAAGAAAGGAAATTGTTGTCCTTATATTAGGAAACACTTCCTTTAGTTCTTAAAGGGTTAAGAAGAAAGTGCCCCCTCGCGCCGTCGTCGTCGCTCGCTCGGCCTCAGCCTCGACTTCGGCTTCGGCTTTGGCTTTGGCTTTGGCTTTGGATTTGGATTTGGATTTGGCAAATGATGTGATTGATTGATTATATTTTTGGACAAAATTTATTTAATCAATCTTGTTAATTCATTTCATTTCATTTCTCTTATAAATTAATTTAGAATGTTAGTTAAATAAAGGAATTAATTTTGAAACGAATTATTTGAAATTCGCGCGTAACGGTAATTTCGTTTGAAAGGATTTGTTCCTTCCGAAAAGTCGTTACTTTTCCCAAAGGACACAATGTTCTGGAAAAACCGGGTCTCAACAGATTTTTCTGAATAGACGCGTTCCTTGCTGCAAATGGCTATAAATAAGAGGTCTTTTTCATTTTTTCAAACACTAAAAAAATTTCCTCTCTGCATATATTTTCTTACATAAACAAAATTGTCGATCGACTGAGTCTATGTGTGTGCTCTTGTTGTTGTTCTTGCGTTCACTGAAGTTATTGAAATTTGAGGTACCGCTACTTCTCTAGCAGGTTAATCCGTTTTATCTTGGGAGTAATTAATCTACAACCTCGGGTACAGTGAGGGGATTAAATTTCTTAAGGAAACACAGTGGTTTTTGTGGACTCGGATTAAAACATTCTGTCTATTTCATCTATTTTCTGTTTCTGTATTTTTTTACTAACCTGAATACAGGAGATAAAATATATATATATATTAAATATTGTGCGTGCTAGTCACTTTTTGGATAATTTTTGAAAAGTAGCCAGTGTTTGAGAATTCGTTGAAAACTTACTGCCTTTGATGTGGAAACATACCATGCTAGTATCATGGATTATAAAATTGAGCACGTGAAAGATCAAAGGTACTGTCATGTTTTTTTTTAAATCTAACACATTGTCATGAATTCCAAAAATTGGCTATTTTCCAATAGACTGATAAGATTTTATTTTAATTGTATCCCATACAATATTGATTAGGATGAGTTTACATTTAGTGATGGACATGGACAATGAGTACTTATTTTGAGACATAATTATTATTGTTATTGTTTAATAATTAATCATATACTTAAAAATGATTGATTGATTTGTACATGTAGGTCAAATGATGAACCAGTTTCCTACTATAGTCACAAAAGCTAGGACTATTGAAGTTCTTGATTCTGGGACTTGGGGAGGCCCTATAAAATTGGTAAAATATTAATCCATGTTTTAGATTTTTTTTTTCCCTAGAAATTAAATAAATATTAAAATTGACTCATAAAATGATCTGATTTTTTCTTGGTTGTGGAATACAGATGTATCAAAAGTTGCATATTTTATCTCCTCTAGTGGAAGCTAGAGATTTTTTCTTCATATGTTGTTGTAGACAACTTGATCCAACAACATGGATTATGGTGGATGTTTCCTATGATCTATTCAATGAGATTCAAAATGGTGTGCCTTCTTATTCTTGGAAGTTTCCTTCTGGTTGTGTAATTCAAGATATGGGCAATGGACAAAGTAAGGTAGGTATCATTTCTTCTCTCTATATCACTATTTATATAAAAGGAAAACTCTATGCAGTAAGCTTCCTCTATACACGAGGACAAGATTAGTAGGGTCTATTATATGTAGTCTTATCATGTATTTGTGCATGAGGTTGTCTCCACAACTCGAACATGTAACATATATATCACTATTTATATAGAACTTATTTTCCAAAAAGTATGTTACATAGGTAAAAATTTACTCATGCCGATGCCTATCTCATGATGTCTATTGTTCTTAATATGATAGAAGAATCAAACTATGTTTATTCTCAATTAATCCAATTTTGGATCTTCATGTTATGTTGCTAATTCATGCTCCAAATGATCAGCTTTGGGACGTGCATTGGGGGTTGTTTAAGTATCCCCATATTGGTTTAGAAAATGATCTTTTTGTCCGTGTATTGTCACGACCAAACTAAAAAACTTAACCAAAAACTAAGACATTTAAAGATATGGAAGAAGGTTTAAATGTCTAAGAAAAGAAAATAAGGAGTTCCCAAAAACTCCAACAAAAGTCTAACAAAACATATGCGGAAATACTACCTAGAATCTGAAAGTCAATGTACCAAAACTCTAACAAGGATCATAAGTCGAAGGAAATGGGTACAACCCAATTAAACATAAGAAAATTTAAAGTACTAGTCTAAGTCTGAAGATGTGGACGTAAACGAAAAGAGAACTCATGGCAACCTGGAAGAACTGGCTCACTCTTAAGTTCGATGACGATCACTGATCTTCTAGACGAGGTTTGTCAATAGTCGCCTGAAGATGCCCTCTACTCACATGGCTATCCCACAGTGTACTGGTAGGATCACGTGGCTATCCCAATAGGCGAAACATATATAAGTCATTACAACATAATAAGCATGCATACACCGAACATATAAAATATCAATTATCACTTACGAACAATGTATCATTTCACAATTCTCAAGATATATAGTTATGTCAAGTTAGTGATCCTCTCACTGAACCCACACCCAAACAGTTAGTGTACCGGTACGTGGTGCCCGTTCCAAGTTAGCATGTCGGATCGTGACACTCGTTCCAATGTTTATGCCGGTACATGGAAACCAATCCCAGTTAGTGTGTCAGAACGTAACACCCGATCCATTCAACAAGCCACAATCACAATCATAATGTACAATCTCATAATCATACAATCAAGTCATGATTCATGTCATATAATTATTCAATCATCCTTATTTATGATTAGTGTGATCAATAATGCAACATTCACATACATACATGCATCATAACGAAGTAATTACAAATACTTATCACACTAACATGAAATCACAACCATCATCTACCTAGAACAAAGCTTGAATCCCCTAAGAAACTTGATTCTTCCCTTTCCGGATTCTTTCTGCTTGTTCTTGGTCTACAAACAATCAATATAACACAGAAATCAATAAACAATTTCTAATTACCCGGATTAAAATCAACACTATCAACCCCATGATCACAATATCTTAATTAGGGCTTTTCCCCACAATTCAAACAGTTCCAAAATCTTTCCCCAACAATAATCACCCAATAAACTAAGTTCTATGGATCAAAAAATTGATTCGAGGAGTGAAAACCTTACTTTTAGCCTCAAGAATGGTGGAAAACTGTCAAGAAAATACCTGGGGTTGTTCCTTAGCTCTCAAAGTCGAAAAGTGTAGAATAAAATATTTTTGGGGTTTATTGTCGACTTAAGTCGTGTCGGTCCCGCCACAGCGGTCCTCACCCCTCTACAGTGGCCCCTCCCTGGCAGGAAAATTCCTCCTTAGTGGCTTGCACGGAAATAGTAAGCAAATTTAAGAACTCCCAAACCCCCATTTCACAACACACCTTCATCCCATGACACTCAGAACTACCCTCTCACGCTAAGAGCGATTTCGGGAGTTTTACTCGCCCGAATTTAATTTTGTAAAGTCGTACAGGTTCCTTAACGTCTTAGCTATGTACTCATGTAATCAAATTCATAATTAGATCTACCATTTGTTACCGAATTTCTCCAAATCTGGACTAGGTTGGGAAATTTCAAGTTACTACCAAAAAAATTTTCATCCCAAAATTTTTCCCCATTGGCTTTTCTATAATGATGGAAACCGTGTGTTACAATAGATACCAATTTGCTCATCACTCGTCCCAGAGTGATAACTAGGAAAAGCAGGTTAAAGCAAGAGTAGATTAGTACCTGAATCGATGAACAACTGGGGATACTTGTCTCGCATGTCCTTCTCGGTTTCCCAAGTAGATTCCTCAACTGGACGATGCTTCCATTGAACTATCACAGACTTAATCTCCTTGGTCCTCAGCTTTCGAACATCACAATCAAGAATTGCAATCGATTCCTCCTCATATTGAAGGTCTTTGTCTAACACAACTGAGTCCCATTTTATGATGTAATCCCCAGCACCATGATATCTCTTTAACATGGATACATGAAATACCAGATGAACTCCTGATAGGTTAGGAGGTAAAGCCAATCTATAAGAATTGGACCTACACAATCAAGAACCTCAAAGGGGCCAATGTATCGCGGACTTAGCTTGCCTTCTTGCCAAATCTCATTACCCCTTTCATAGGTGATACCTTAAGAAGAACTTTCTCCCAGTCTGAAATGCCATGTCTCTTACCTTATGGTCTGCATACTTCTTCTGTCTACTTTGGGCTGCTAAAAGTTTAGCTTGAATACTCCTCACTTTATCTTGAGTATCCTTCACTAAATCAACCCCAAAGGTTTCACATCTCCAGCCTCAAACCATCCTATGGGTGATCTACATCCCCTCCCATAGAGTTCCTCAAACGGTTCCATATCTATGCTAGGGTGATAACTATTATTATAGGAGAACTCACACAACGGTAGGAACTTGTCCCAAAGCCCTCCAAAATCAATCACACATACCCTCAACATGTCCTCTAACACTTGAATTGTCCTTTCTGATTGTCCGATTGTCTGTGGATGGAAAGTTGTACTCAAAGTGAGTTGTGTGCCCAATTCCTCATGTAATTTTCTCCAAAAAAGGGGCACCCCGTGCAACCTTACTATCCCATTTACATAAACCTTCATCAATTGTTGAGCATTATAATCTATTCTGACAGGAATAAAATAGGCTGACTTAGTCTATCGGTCAACCACTACCCAAATAAAATCAAACTTCTCCAAAGTTTTGGGAAGACCAACAACAAAATCCATAGCTATCCATTCCCACTTCCATTCTGAAATTGGCATTCTCAAAAGCAACCCTGCATGCCTTTGATGTTCATACTTTACTTGTTGATAAATTTGACACTTAGCCACACACTCCGATATATCTTTCTTCATGTCAGGCCACCAATAAATTCACTTCAAATCTCGGTACATCTTGGTCACATCCGGATGAATGGAATATCGCGAACCATGGGATTCTGTCAACAATTCTTGAATCAAGTCGCCCACTCTAGGAACACAAATACTTCCTTTGAAACTGAGCACACCCTCCACATCAAGAGTCTCTTGTGCTTTGCCAGACAATTCCTTATTTCTGAGCTCTTTTAAATTCTCATCCTCAAACTGTTGGCCTTGATCTCCTCAATAAACATGGCCCTTACTTCAATGCTAGCTAACACCCCACCTTTTGTTGAGATGTCCAACTGCATGAATTTAGACACCAAGGTCTGGATTTTCATAGCCAAAGGTCGCTTAGTTATACTCAAGCAAGCCAAACTACCCATACTCACCGCCTTTCGACTTAGTGCGTCCGCTACTACATTAGCCTTACCTGGATGATATTGGATGGTCACATCATAATCCTTGAGTAACTCCATCCACCTTCGCTGTCTCAAATTTAGATCCTTTGGAGTGAATACATGTTGTAGACTGTGATGATCAGTAAACACCTCACACTTAACACCATAAAGATAATACCGCCAGATCTTAAGAGAAAACACTACCGCTGCCAACTCCAAATCATGTGTTGGATAATTTCTCTCATGCACCTTCAACTGTCGTGATGCATAAGCTATAAGATTCTTATCTTGAATTAACACAGCTCCCAAACCCAAATATGAAGCATCACAATAAACTATAAAATCTTTACCTTCAAACGGTAGTGCTAGAATAGGTGTTGTGGTCAAAAGAGTCTTGAGCTTTTGGAAGCTCTCCTCGCATTTTCTAGTCTATTCAAAAGGTACCTCCTTCTTGGTCAAATTTGTCAGATGTGTGGCAATAGAAGTGAAGTTTTTCACAAACCGACAATAGTAGCTAGCGAGCCCCACAAAATTTCTAACTTCAGTCAAAGAGCTAGGCCGAACCCAATTTTTAACCGCTTCAATCATTTGGAGATCTACCATTACCCCTTCTTTTGAAACAACATGCCCCAAAAAGGCAACCGAAGTCAACCAAAACTTACACTTGGAAAATTTCACATACAACTTTTGTTTCCCAAGAACACCCAGAACAATACGAAGATGGTCAGCATGCTCTTCCTCACTCTTCGAATAAACCAAAATATCATCAATAAAGACTATAACGAACGAATCAAGAAATGGTTTGAACACATCATTCATCAAACTCATAAAAACTGCAGGCTCATTTGTCAACCCAAACGATATGGCTAGAAACTCGTAGTGCCCATAGTAGATCCTAAACGCCGTCTTAGGCACATCCTCAGGCCTAATATTTAACTAATGGTAGGCAGACCTTAAATCAATCTTCGAGAAAATTGATGCACCCTGCAATTGGTCAAACAGATCATCAATCTGAGGCAATGGGTATTTGTTCCGAATGGTGAACTTATTCAATTGCCGATAATCTATACACATCCTCATACTACCATCCTTTTTCTTAACAAACAAAACTGGAGCACCCCACGGTGAAGAAATAGGACGGATAAATCCCTTATCAAGATGTTCTTGGATTTGAGCCTTAAGCTCTCTTAATTCTGCTGGAGCCATACGATACAGAGAGATGGAGATGGGGCAGTTACCAGGTTCTAAATCAATGCAGAAATCTATATCTCTGTCCAGAGGCATACCAGGAATATCAGTAGGAAACGCTTCTCTAAATTCTGACACCACTGCAATAGACTCAATAGAGGGGGATTCAACTTCAACATCCCGAATATGAGCCAAATAAGCCAAACAACCCTGCCCTACCAGTTTCCTAGCCCGAATGGAGGATATGATCTTAGCTTGCTTAGGCTTGTACACCCCTTCCCACTCTAACTTTTCCCTATCCGGAATTTCTAGAGTCACATACTTAGTATTACAATTAAGCACAACATAATAAGGGGACAACCAAGTCATGCCTAAGATTATATCAAAGTCACTCATATCAAAAATCACCAAATTAGCCCAAGTGTGAAAACCCATAAACAAAATAAGACAAACATGATAGATATGGGTGACTATGACAGACTGTCCAACTAGGGTAGAAACATGGATGGGGGCATCAAGTATATCACAAATCATAGAAAATTCTGAGACAAATTGCACAGACATATAAGAATAAGTAGACCCGGATCAAATAACACATTAGCCATCCGGTCACAGAAAAGAATAGTACATGTGATCATTGCATCCGACGCCTCCACCTCGGTCTTGCCCGAAAAGGCATAACATTGAGCTTTGTCATCATGACAGGTGGCCTCCCTGCCTGGTTGTACTGTACCTCTGCCTGCGTTACCATTTCCCCTACCTCCACGGCCTCGCTGATTTCCTCCTCGCCCACCTTGTGGATGCTCTCGACCATTATTACCATTTCCCACGGGGTACCACTGCTCTAGTCTGATGCTGCACGGAATCCATCATGCGTAGGTAGGGACAATTTCTCATCATATGCCCAGGTTCCCCAGAGTTATAGCAAGTACGATAAAAAAAATGCCCTGCTTCCCGCCGAAGGTGCTGCTCCCTGGCTATCTTGAATCAAATTTTGAGGTGGAGTCCCTGAGTAATTACCTATAAAAGCGGGCATGGAAGACTGAATTGGACGGGCTGCAAGTGTCGACCTCCGTGAACCTTTGGAGTAAGAAATCTGAAAGTTACTTGAATTCTTGGCTTTCTTAGCCAATGCCTTAGCCAGGTAGTCTCGCCTCACCCCCTCCACTTTCTTCACAAAATATGTTACCTCATTGAAGCTTTTTTCTATAGAGGTCATATGAATAGATAATACCTGCAACTTAGAATTTAGTCCCTTAACAAATAGACGGATCCTCTCTTCCTCAGTAGTCACCAATTGCGTAGCATATCGAGACAAAGCATAGAACTTAGCCTCATAAGCAGCCACATATATACCACCTTGCTCCAAAGCCATGAACTCATCCTTCTTACGATCTCTCAAAGTTCGAAGCACATATTTCTCCAAGAACAAAGCATGAAACTAGGTCCAAGTAAGTGGGGGTAAAACTGAAGATCTGCATTCCACATATGCTCTCCAGTACTACTTAGCCTCACCTTGAAGTTGAAAGGTCACAAACTCCATGCCATGTTGATGACAATTCCCAACTTAAGAAAGCTCTCATAACAATCTAGGATGAACTCATATGCGTCCTCACTCTCCTAACCATGGAACACCGGTGGTTTCAACTTCAAGAACTTAGTCAACATCTCATGTTCGTTACCCTTCATAACAGGACCTAACAAAGGACGGAAGAAAGCATCAGTACCTACAGTTCCACCAACCTTGGGGACAGTGATAGCAATAGGTGGATTGGCGGGAGCTTGAGTTGTTGAACAGAGGGAAGCAATCCAGGACCAACCAATCCTTTCAAGAATGACATAATTTGTTGAGCTAAAACTGGGTCTAAGGGAGAAATACTTGTAATCTCAGCTTGCACTTCTTCCTCTTCTCTAACATTCTCCTCATTCTCAACCTAAACATTCTTCTTTATCTTTTCATGATGCGCATGAGGATTCTCATTTCTGGGAGCATCCCCAACCGGAGCTCCATCCCCAGCAGGTGCTACCCTTCATCGGCCTCTACCTCTAGTTCTTCCTCTACCATTGCCTCGACCGTGACCGTTTGATGCGGATTCCTTGGTTGGCGCATTGACAGGAGCTACGGGCCAGACGTCATTGAACCTAGTGTTAACCATATGCAGACAGAAGAATGAAGGATATTAGATACCAATTGGAACCAAGTTATAGCACGAAGAAGACAAAAGAAAATAGAGAGATTTCCTAAAGTCCTATAGCCTTTCGAAGAAAAGTAGATACGTCTCCGTACCATTCCGCAAGACAGATCCTCTCTTCCTCAGTAGTCACCAATTGCGTAGCATATCTAGACAAAGAATGGAACTTAGCCTCATAAGCAGCCACAGATATACCACCTTGCTCCAAAGCCATGTACTCATCCTTCTTACGATCTCTCAAAGTCCGTAGCACACATTTCTCCAAGAACAGAGCATGAAACTAGGTTCAAGTAAGTGGGGGTAAAACTGAAGATCTGTATTCCACATATGCTCTCCAGTACTACTTAGCCTCACCTTGAAGTTGAAAGGTCACAAACTCCATGCCATGTTGATGACAATTCCCAACTTAAGAAGGCTCTCATAACAATCTAGGATGAACTCATATGCGTCCTCACTCTCCTAAACATAGAACACAGGCGGTTTCAACTTCAAGAACTTAGTCAACATCTCATGTTCGTTACCAGTCATAACAGGACCTAACAAAGGACGGAAGAAAGCATCAGTACCTACAGTTCCACCCACCTTGGGGACAGTGATAGCAATAGGGGGATTGGCGGGAGCTTGAGTTGTTGAACAAAGGAAAGCACTCCAGGACCAACCAATCCTTTCAAGAATGACATAATTTGTTGAGCTAAAACTGGGTCTAAGGGAGGAATATGTGTAGTCTCAGCTTGAACTTCTTCCTCTTCTCTAATATTCTCTTCATTCTCAACCTAAACATTCTTCTCTATCTCTTCATGATGCGCAGGAGGATTCTCATTTCTGGGAGAATCCCCAACCGGAGCTCCATCCCCAGCAAGTGCTACCCTTCCTCAGCCACTACCTCTTGGTCTTTCTCTACCACTCCCTCGACCGTGACCTTTTGATGCGGATTTCTTAGTTGGCACACTGACTGGAGCTACGGGCCAGACGTCATTGAACCTAGTGTTAACCATATGCAGACAGAAGAGTGAAGGATATTAGATACCAATTGGAACCAAGTTATAGCACGAAGAAGACAAAAGAAAATAAAGAGATTTCCTAAAGTCCTATAGCCTTTCGAAGAAAAGTACATACGTCTCCGTACCATTCCGCAAGACTCTACTAGACTCATTTTGGTACATCGAGATCAACGAACCTAGGGCTCTGATACCAACTTTGTTCACGACCCAGACCATCGTGATTGACACCCACACTAACCCTATGGTGGGAGAACCATTACTACACCCCAAGCTAAACAACTTAACCAAAAACTAAGACATTTAAATGTACGGAAGCAGGTTTAAATGTCTAAGAAAATAAAAATAGGGAGTTCCCAGAAACTCCAACAAAAGTCTAACAAAACAAATGCGGAAATACTACCTAGAACCTAAAAGTCAATGTACCAAAACTGTAACAAAGATCATAAGTCTAAGGAAATGGGTACAACCCAATTAAACATAAGAAAATCTAAAGTACTAGTCTAAGTCCGAAGATGTGGATGCAAACGAAAAGAGAACTAATGACAGCCCAGAAGAACTGGCTTACCCTTGAATTCTATGACGATCACTGATATTCTAGACGAGGTCGTTCAATAGTCGCCTAAAGATGTCATGTACTCAACAAAGAAAGAGCAAGTGCAATATTAGTACACAACCATAGTGTACTGGTAGGATCACGCGACTATCCTAACAGGCGGAACACATATAAATCATTACAAAATAATAAACATGCATACACCGAACATATACAATATCAATTATCACTTACGAACAACGTATAAATTCACAATTCTCAAGATATACAGTTATGTCAATTCAGTGGTCCTCTCATGGAACCCACACCCAAACAGTTAGTGTACTGGTAAGTGGTACCCGTTCCAAGTTAGCTTGTCCTATCGTGACACTCGTTCCAATGCTTATGATGATACATGGCAACCGATCTCAGTTAGTGTGTCGGAACGTAACAGCCGATCCATCCAACAAGTCACAATTACAATCATAATGTATATTCTCATAATAATACAATCAAATCATGATTCATGGCATATAATTATTCAATCATCCTCATTTACGATTAGTGTGATCAATAATGTAACATTCGCATACATACATGCATCATAATGAAGTAATTACAAATACATATCACACCAATATGAAATCACAACCATCACCTACCTCGAACAAAGCTTGAATCCCCTAAGAAACTAGATTCTTCCCTTTCCAGATTCTTTCCGCTTGTTTTTGGTTTACAAACAATCAATATAACCCGGGAATCCATAAATGATTTCTAATTACCTAGATTAAAATCAACACTATCAATCCTAAATCAACCCCATGATCCCAATATCCAAATTATGGTTTTTCCCCACCATCCAAACAATTCCAAAACCCTTCCCCAACAATAATCACCCAAGAAACTAAGTTCTACGGATTGAAAAATGGATTCAGGGAGTGAAAACCTTACCTTTAGCCTCACGAATGGTGGAAAACAGTCAAGAAAACACCTGGGGTTGTTCCTTAGCTCTCAAAGTCTAAAAGTGCAGAATAAAACATTTTTTGGGTTTATTTCTGACTTAGGTCGCGTCGATCCCGCCACAGCGGTCCTCACCCCACTACAGTGGCCCTGCCCTGGCGGGAAAATCCCACCTTAACGGCTTGCATGGAAATAGTGAGCAAATTTAAGAATTCCCACACCCCCATTCCACAACATACCTTCATCCCATGACACTCAGAACTACCCTCTCACGCTAAGAGTGATTTCGGGTGTTCGACTCGCCCAAATTCAATTATGTAAAGTCGTACGGGTTCCTTAATGACTTAGCTATGTACTCATGTAATCAAATTCATAATTAGATCTCCCATTTGTTAGCATATTTCCCTAGACCTCACTGACTCCGATTTCCACCAAATCTGGACTAGGTTGGGAAATTTCAAGTTAACACCAAAAAGTTTTTTGGCCCAAAATTTTTCCCCGTTGGCTTTTCTATAATGATGGAAACCAGTCGTTACATGTATAGCCTTGGAAAATCCCCAACGAACTTATAAGTTATATTTTAGGATGGAGTTAGATTCAATAACCATGTTTTTAACATGTTATTGGAGTTGTCAGACCTATCACTATTCTTCATTTAACAATGATAAACTCCAGCCCATACTATCTTGTTCATGTCCCAGATGTTTGAATCTAAATGAGTAAAGATGAATAAGTGTTTCCTCATATGGTCCTAATCAGTCTTTCCCTTGTAACATCCACTTCTAAGAAAACCTGAATTTTCAACATACATTTCTAATTATTTTCCAACGAGCTAATTATTTTTACTCTTGCAGGTTACTTGAGTGGAACATGATTAAGTATATGAAAAAAATCAGGTTAATCATATCTTTAGAGGCTTGTTGTGTGGTCGTCAAACATACGAAGCTAAAATATGAATTGTTACACTTCAAAGGATGTCTGAGAGATATAATTTTGCAATGGGTTTAACATGCCCTACTAGGCATGATTTCAAAGGAGGTTCAGCTTTATATCCCCTTTTATTTATTTACTACTTTTTGAATTTTAATTTATAAGGTAAGATAAGGATCTATTGCAAATCTTTCATCACTTCAACACAACTTTAATTAAAAATATAAAACCTTGAAGGGGATCCAAATCCATCCATTTTCTTTGTTTATACGTTTAAAACATTACCTTTTTAAAAAAATAATGATCTTTAAAGGTATTATTATAAGTATTTATTTTATGTTCGACTAGAGAAAATGTTTTTTTTGTCTGAAAGGACCCAGAAAATGATCCCTTCTTTTAGTTTTAGGCGGAAGTTATTTTTCTTTAAGATTTTCTCAGTTTTAACTTTAGGGATGTGTTTGGTATGATTTAACTTTTTTCAAAAAAATTAGTCATCTTTTGATGTTTATTGACTGGTTAGAAAATTATTTTTTTAGAGAAAATATTTTCCAATCGAAGGAGCAAGAAAAATGACCGCTTCTCTAATTTTTAAGTCATTTTCCTTCACAATCATCTCCACTTTGAACATTATATCAATGCTTTAACGACACTCGGACATCACTATCACCTTTAACGTGTAAAGATCTCATCAAACTTTCTGGTCTGTTAATATTTTTTATTAATCTTAAATAAAAGTTCTTTTTTTATATAGAAAAGATATTAACTCTCCAACCAAATACTGAAGATAAAGATAGAATTCCTAAAACAAATTATTTTTCCAAAAACAAGAACACTCCCTTACTTTTTTCCTTATTAGTATTGTTATGATTACTTTCCTAATATTTTATCTTTCGATTTTAGTATTTACATGTTGTCTCCTTGGCTCTGATTATATAAGTACTATATTTTCTTTACATATATGAATTTTGGTATACTTTACTTGAATGAGGATCTATCATAAACAATTTTTCTACCTTCTCAAGGTAGGAACACCCTTCTTAGACCCCACTTGTAGGATTCCACTGGATATATATGTTGTAGTAATGTTTATATTTTATTTTTATTTTTATTTTCAACGTTTAATGATCCAGAAGGGCTGAAAAATACAATACAAATATCTCACAGGATGGTGAAGAGCTTTTCTGAAATCCTAAGCATGACAGAAAAATTAGATTTTCCAACTTCATCACAATTAAACCGCGGAGATAGGATTTCAATAAGAAAAAAAATGAAGAAACTACCCAACCAAAAGGCTTAATTGCCACTGCTGCTACTTCTTTGTGGCTTCCTCTTTCATTCCAAAATGTCTTCAATTTTTTCAAAGATGACAAGACAAGAAGTCAGGTATGTATCAAACCTCTTCATAATAATGATAATTGTTCAGATAATTCGTTTAGTTGTTACAGTGAAATGTTATTATTGAGAATATAATGATAGAACATGATATTGATAATGGTTCCAAATAAAATTATGATATTATATTCAATTGACCAATGTTATTTTGAAAAAAAGTTTCCCTACCTCCAAGAGATAGTGCTAAGGTTTGTGTATATTCTATCCTCTCCAGACCCCACTTTGTGGGATTACACATGATGTTGTTGTTATAGTATATTATAGGTGAAATATTTTGATAGGGCCAAGAATGATTATCATAAAAAGGTATGATTGTACATATCTTTGCACTGGATATTTTTCAAAAAAAAACTTTGCACAGGATATTCAATTTTTAATGCAATGAGCCAAACATCTGATAAACAAAAGTAACTTTTACATTTTCAATCCCTATAGAACTTGTTAACCAAATGACCCCTAAAAAAACTCATATAGAAATTGACCTTTATCAATCCCTGTATAGATAATTATGTGAAACTTTCAAATATTTCAACAAATATCATAATTTTAAAATAAAAAATAGAATTAGTTCAATGTTAAAAAAATTTAAACTACTAGTTTCATGGGACGTGCGTTGCACGTGTATATGTATATATAGTATACGATGTTGTAAAATAGAATTAATATTACAAAATTAATTTTTTTTAATAAATAATTATAGTTTAAAGAACATAGGACAAGTGCTTTTAAATGATTAATACAAATTGTCATAGAGTTACTTGTATTTTGAGATCAAAATGATCAGATATCATTGAAACATTTCAAAATACATTCAAAGTTTAAATATGGGGAGAAATTGAAATTTCTTTAGTAGTATTATTTTTTACTTTACTAAAATTTGTAAGCAAGTCTAACCAACAAATTTTTTTAAAAATGTCACCAATAGTCTTTCCTCTTGAAGTTATGAACATAAATTATGGACACCATTTAAGTATAATTTTTCTCTTAAATATTCATACTTGAACTTTAGTATGTGCATGACACTAATAAGGATTACCATAAATATTTGAATATTTTATCTTTATACATAATCTATTTTTTAATTGTTGTCTAATGAAAGTATCTAGTATATTATAGAAATTGTATCGTGATATAAAATATTAATTTTTTTAAATAAAATTAATAGATGAATAAAATTTAAAGTATTGTTTATAGAATCTTTAAATTGATTTAAGATTATTTTATGATCAATCACTATTTTCTTATGTATTTTATATAGATAGCAAGGAGTGTATCTTGTGACATATCATTTTCTCAAATTAAAATGAACACAAAATAACAGGAAATTCATACTTAAAAAATTTC
>JAJOOO010079942.1:0-58798 GCA_029582685.1 Solanum piurae
TTGACCAACAACTGAACACAACTGTCAAACAACTGCAGTAGTTGTTGGGACAACTTCTATAATCGTCCGATAACTACAGACAGTTGTTGGACAACTTCTATAATCGTCCGATAGCTACAAACTATTGTTAGACAATTTCTATATCTGACAGAGATGTTTATTTATTTCTACAAACAACTTTAGCAGTTGTCCAGACAACTACGAAAGTTGTTGGCTGAAATAATCAAATTAGATTTAATAAACCTAGCTGAAGAGTGGACACAAAGTAATTTTTATACTTATCAATAATGCTCTTTTGAGTTAATTTCAAGATCAAACGGAACCAATGAAATGCAAAAAGTTCAAAAAAATTTGGTATCCATTTTCACAAAATTTTCTTGATAGATCTTCTCATAAACCACGTATATGCTTACAAATTAAGAATGATGAGGATGAAGAAAAAGAAGAAGAAGGGAATTGAGAAGCATACTTCAACCTCGTTGAAGACTTGGTAGTTGTCCTTCAGGCTTGTTGTTGAAGACGTTGCAGGTGAGAAAAAGTACCGTCTTTTTTCTTCTCATATATTTTAGTGAAATTTTAGGTATTTTGAGGTAAAAAATATAGGGTAAAAGTGTAAAAGTTAAAAGTTTGGGGCTGTTGAGGAAAGATTTTTTAATTTCATTAATATTAATTATATATTTGTCACTTCTACCTAATATTTAAAACTTGAAGGACTCATACCTAATTAACAAACTACTTTGTCACTTTTAATACACTATCCCCACAAATTGAGTGTGTTCTTTCTGGAACTCTGTGTGGGGAGTGTACAATATTATAGTGTCCTACTTAAAGCATTTTTCAGAGAGCATTTTTCACATGTCCAATTCTCTATGTTCACAAAATTGTGTTTAGGTGGTATTTTCAAATTTTCAAGAATTTGAAAAAAAAAAAAAAAAACACATTCATAGGTTTTACACGTAAAATATGTTATATTCTTTAATTATACGCATTAGTTTCAAATAGAATATACTTGAGGTTTTACGGCTTATTGAAGTGAATGTTAATTAAATGAAATGAAATTTTGGACAACTTAACCATCTAATAGACGAGCGAGATCACACACACACACAAAAAAATAAAATTGAACTAAAAGTATTTAGTAGGAACACACTTTATTTAGTTCGAATTTAAATAAAGTATTCTAGCAAATTTAAGAAGATGATTATGTATTGATATATTATTGTATTTTACAAGAAGCATCAATAATTTATATTGTTAACCATCATTATATATCACCAATTATAATTATTCGTTATCACTATCACTATAAATTATTACTATAATCAACCATAATTATAATTGTTATTAGTTGATCAATATTATCAACTATCACCGCCATTAATCATTTTATACCGATAACATTATTCACCACTCTAGTAGATTTTTACCACCACCACCTTTGATTACACCATCACTAACTATCATAGAATTATTTATTTATATAATTAAGATTAATTTTTTCATAAAGATTATGTTTTATACATTTAAATTTAGAAAAAATGAGTTAATTGAATAGTATTTAGATTTTAGTATAATATTTTAATAATATTAAATTCAATCATCTTAAATCTCATAATATCTAAATGTATATTTAATTTCATATGCCTTAATATTAAAAGAAAAAGAGTACCAAAACATAATTATATAAGAAATTCTTTTTGCTTGAATTTATGTCAAATATTAATTCACTTGATCATCATACTTCAAATCAATCTAAATAAATTGATAGAGGAGGAGTATTTGTTTTTCTTTTGGCTAGTCATTTTGTAGGCATATAAAGATTTAGGAATGAAAATAAAATCTATTCATATTTTTGTGGCTGAGATCTATTTTAGAATAAATTAAATTGATTTTGGACATTGAAATAACTTTATATCATGAAATTGATTTTATTGGAAAGTATGATTTTGATGTGACATAATTGAAGTGCCACTATCATGAGAGCTTTTTTTAAAAAATAAATAAATAAAAATAAAATAGAGAGATAAATTCCCATTATTTAGTTGATGATAAAGAAAAAGAAAAAGGGTTGCAAATGATTATTCCAATCTTTTCTTTTTCCTTTTTGGATCTTTAGACAAATAATTTATTATATTTATTATTTACTTTTCTTAATTAGTGTACACAAATTATGGAGTATGTGATTAGACAATACTTATATCATATATTTGTCAATTATTTTTAGTCTACGTGATTAGGTGAATATAAAATTAAATATTAGGGTAGTAGAATGTTGGTAAGTAGTTGAACATTGTCCACTTTCCTTGCCAATATTACTATAATTATTATTCTTCTACTATCTTGATCTTCAATTCTATTGTTAATTGTCGTCTCTTTTTTTTGGATAACATTATTATTTGTTGTCGTTATTATTCTCTTTTCACTAGTAAAATTATTTTGATAGTTAATTTTGATATGATTTATTTAAATCAAGAATCTACCAGAAAACAACATCTGTATTTTTACAAAATAGTAATAAGATCGACGTATACATCATAATTCCATACATTCCAAATGCATTCATGTCTAGAATTAATGTTCTCTGTTTTTTTTGTTTTTTTTTGGATTTCCTGTCTTTTCTCTTCTTTATTTTATTTAGGGAAACAAAAACTATAAACATTATTTGCTTCAATTTTGGGATAGGAAGAATCAAATACCAAATTCTAAAAGTTGTAAGATGCTTGTATAGCACCAAATTCCCATTTGAGTTAGAATAAAGTTATTCAAAATTTACTATCTTTTTTTTTTCTACCAAAAAAAAAGTTATTCAAAAACCTTTGTAGGAAAAAGAAGAAGATTTTTTTTAGATATTATGGAGGACCGACACTACAATGAAATAGGCCCGCTAATATGTTCAATATTTCTGCTATAAAATGATGAGAGACTATTTCTTTTGAAACAAAAGGATCAAAACCTTTCATGCCGCATCTAGATTAAAAGGACATAATAAAAAAAATTCTTTTTTCAAAAATCAAACCATTTTCCAAAAATCAAATACATTTCAAGATAAATATATACAAAAATAAACACAAAGGTTCTCCAAAAATATATTATTTCCAACATAAACCCCAAAATATGTATATAGTATTCATTAGTTTTCACATATATTTATGTTGTTTTTTTTAAATATCATTATTTTATGGGCCTAATGGGCCATTTTATTGATAATAATCTTCAAACATCTGACCATTTTATATGTCAAGTTTAAATATTGAAGAAGTTTTTAATAACAAGCATGTAATTTAGCTCTTTGAAGGATTATTTTGATGAGGATTTATCAATAATATAATTTTAACAATTTTAGTGGTATGTGGCTTGGATAGTAGCAGAGTTTAGATTTTCATTTAAGGGTTCAATATTTGAAGAAGTGAACACATTAATTAGTCGAAGAAGATTCCACATCTACTATATACACATAAGAAATAATTTTAATCATATAAATAGTATATTTTTAGCCAAAAATATATTCAGATAAACCCTGGTTGCAAGTTGGCTCCGCCCTGAGCTAGGAAGTTTCTTAGGACAGGAGGTGGTGTTCCCTTGCCTTGCAAATTGATTTTTTTTTAAATGCGGTTCACATGTTGTGTTTTGGAGGGCTTGCGTCTTATAAAAATGATGATGTTGTCAATCACGCTTATTATTTTTAATATATATATATATGTGTGTAAAAAGGCTGACTCAATAGCTGATAAATTAGCTATTTAGGTTTTTGATAAGAGTCTCATGTTAAATGATTTCGACGTTAAAATAACACTTCTTTTCAAAGCCAACAGATCAAAAGAGATTGTCAAAAAGAACAACTTATATTAAAAACGATCGTTCAAATCATTTCTTACGAACCCCAAAACCTTTCAACATACATTATCACATCGATTTTCTGTATATTCTTTTTTTAAAAATAAATTAAAACGAGAAACCATCAAATTTTTTTAAAGATTTTTATATGTCAAGAGAATTTAGACATTGCAATCAATATCGTTCATTTTCAAAATTGTAAAGAAATTAAATATCATCTTATCTTAGTTATACAAAATTGATAAGTATTCATCCGTTTACTTTATTTGTCCAATTTAAATTTTACATGATCCATATAATAATGATTGACATGAATATTTTTATTGTAATATTTATATTAATCATAATTTAATCTCTGATCCTTAGATGTAATATCGAAATAAGTAATTAATATTAAATGTAAAATATAAAAATAAAATTAGAAAGAATATTTTACTTAATATTTTCCTATTCTTTTACATAGTAAAAAACAAAAAGATATTAATATTGTAATGATTGGACATTTGACCAACCAAGATTTTGGCGCAATTTTTTTTGCCGACCACCGTAACGGCGGCGCCTTGACACCCAATTTTCGTCAATCAAAACCCTAAATAAAAAAAAATATATTTATAGTAAGCTTTTAATAATATAGCAGTTTTTTATTTAGTAGTTAATTATAATAATTAAAATTAATTAATCATTTCCAGCTATTCTTCTTCATCACTCCATTATTTTCAGGCAATTTTTTCATACACAAATCCACCAAAAGCTCAATTCTTTTTACATATTTGTTTCTTGGGATTCGATCTTCTTGATTTTTCCAGTTTTTTTGGAGGTGGGGTTGTTTTTTTCTTGCTTGAATTTCAATTTTTAATCAATTTTGATTATGATCAGTTTATAAAAAGCATTATGGATTAAAAAAATTATTTTGATGGCTGCTGTTATAATATTGATATTATCAATTTTGTTGGGTTTATCATCATTAGTTACAAGGAGGAGGAGACCATCTTCAATAAAGGTAGAATCTTTAGTTTATGGGTTTTTGATATTCTTGGATTTTTTATGATTCTTGATTTTTTTTGGGTTTTTGTCACTATGTTGTGTTGTGGGTCTGTAAGTAATTGTCTGAAATGGGTTAGGTTGGATTTTTGTTAGTTACAGTAATTGTTAGGATTCATGATGATATGATATGAGCTTAAATGAAAAAATCGGGATTCATATAGCTGACCCGAACTTGTTTGGGGTTGTTGTTGTATAGTAATTGTGAGAATTCCAGCTATGTGAGGTTTGATAAACAAAGTTTACTTTTAAGTTCAAATAAAGGAAGATAGTTGTGGTAGGACAAAATATGTACACAAGATTGAAGCATAGTTTTTTTATTTATTTATTTATTGGAATTGGGGGCAGGGGATTACATGGTAGAGAATCATATCAAAGCACGTAGTCAACCAACTGAACTACTGAGATTCCTTCGATTGAGGCGTAGTTGAGTCTTCTGAATATGCAGAAAATTCGTATAACTGATCTCAACTAGTTTGGAATTCAGGCCTATTTGATTGAGAGTGATGATAGGGAATGATTCTGTTGGGTTTTGAGTTGACTTTTGTATTGTGGCTAATGATAGTAATTTGATGTCTTTTATGATGGCTCTGAGTAGGACTTTCTCAGTATTGGGGTTTATACTTTATTGATAATGATAATGTTTAATAAATATGGTCTGCTGCTTTTTAGCTCTGGGAGAACAATATTTGACTATGTGTCTCTAATTACATTTCCACTTATGAGTGGTGACATTTGAAGGTATACTATGTTTCATTCTTTGGCTAAAGAACCAAAGAACATTTATTTTCCACATCATCAAATCTTTTCTCATTAGCAATCGAAGGAAGGGGTAGAGCATGTTCTATTTTTTCAAATCTTTCAAGATCCACATCAAAAACTTTCTCATCTGGGTGATTTAGATGAACTAAGCCTTCCATCTTTTCTTGGCAGTTATCATACTTATATGAATTTGGCTGGCTGTGTTGTCTCTAACATGGTGTGAATAGTTTAAGTTTTAAATGCTGTCAATGGATGTTGCTTGCTTGGGTGATTAAATGTAAGTCATGCTAGATTCACTATAAACACCACTCTGAAAGGCATATGGTTTCTAGAGCTTCGATCTTTGAATTTTTTCATTGTATTGTTTGTTTTGTGCGGAGGGATGTAGCCATTTGTGTGCAAGAACTAAGAACTACCATTAATGTGTCTTTGCTTATTTTAAAATGCTTCTGTTGTCGAAGGCATTATCTTATTGCATCGGAGAAAAGTAATAAGTTCCTAACAACATTCAATGTGATTTGGAATGTTTTGGAATTACAATTACTTCTTTACTCAGTTTCTGCAAACATATTTTATTTCTGGGATGGTGGCATGCCTTTCAAGTTAGTTGTATATATTTGTTCAAATCTGCTAGAATGAAGTGTTAGTATCTCACAATGTCTTTAGAGTTGGTGTGTACAATTTTAGTATTTAGTTAATCCTTTAGAACGTTCGTTAGAGTAAGTGTTAGATTAGCATCAAATTGATACTTCTTTGGTTAAATACAATACAGGTTATGGATTGTATCTCCTACCTTGTTTGTTATATTCTATTATCACCAAGTCAGTAATATTTCTCCTCCTTTCTGTTATTTTCTTGAAAAAACATGATTTGCATCTATTTTGCTCTTGTAGACATAATTGTTGATCTGGAAAACTAACAAAATTCCTGTAATGTCTGCACAGTGCCTGGTTTAATCAACCAGACTGGTTAAAGAGTTGTTGAAACAGATGGAAGGGAAGCAGCACACACCAAGTGTTATAGCAAGGCTGATGAGCCTTGACGAGCTTCCACCTCGGCAGCACCTCCCTGTTAAGAGAAGGAGAGTACTCTCTGAGAATTATCTCCAGAAAATGGCTTCTATAGGTTTGCGAGAGAAGATTTCATTCTCTGTTGGCTTCTCCCGTGGAATAAATACTCAGAAGTGTCAAGTAGTTAAAGATGTATCTGCAGCCAAGTTGAAGATGCGGAAATATACGAATTCGAGTGTTACTTTAATAAAGGAGAAACGTTCTTATCTTATGGACTACGAAGGCACCTCAGAAAGTTTACTTTCAACCAAGCATTTGCGTGATCTACAGACTTATAAACCCTACTGCTACCCGGTTCACTCTGCTGTCGCTAAGCCAATATGCAAGATGTCTGCTAGGACTACCGCTAAAGAAAAGACTTCGAGATCTCTTCAGACACTTGAGATTGGTACACCTAAGGATGACGTTGGAGAATGTTCTATTCATCACTTGAAGAAAATAAACTTTCAGCTTGATCCAAATGAAAACATGCATCATCCGTCTACAAGAGTTATTGTGGTCAAACCTAGTTCTGGAAAGTATCGTAAAACCAAACATCAGTCAGTTTCTCTTAGGCATGGTTTGGAGTCCGATCCCGTTGATTCGAAGTACAAGAAATTCATAGAACATGAAAATGGGGCAGTACATAATGAGAGACCAGGAAGAGCAGAAAGCATCAGTGACACTTTTCTGAAGGCCGAGGTTCTAAAGCTGCCTTCTTCAAAATTATTTAGTACACAAAGAAAATATAATACACTAAATTTCTTTTCAAAGAGGTCATCTTTTTCCAAAGAAGTCAAGAAGCAAACCATTGAAAAATGGAAGCTGATGAATGATCTTCAAGAAGTTGAAGCAACTTGTAGAAGCCAGAATCTTGGAGAAATGCTTGCTACGGATGACTTAGAAACTAGGCCTCAAGTTTTGGACTCCAAGCGTGACTCGCAAAGTTTTTGCAGTTCATTCAGTGTGAACACTCAGATCTCAGGCTCGTGCAGCAAGGATTCGCTAGTTCCAAGTCATTCTGCTCGTTCTAGGATAGCCTCTGGAAGTCCTGAAGGTACAATCGGCCATAAAGCTTCTCTATATGGCTGGCATCTGAGGCAGAAAGTAGCTGTTGCTGAGAAAAATTCCAAGTCTATGAACCAAAAACAGAAAGATAATATGGAATATAGAGACTTGACCTTGAAGGAAACCGATCAGCATAGTCCAAATTCAGTTCTGGAGCCACCTTTCCAGGAAGAGAAACCCTGTACCTCTGCATTCGACGGCTTATGTAGTAAGTAAACACAAACCTTTGTTAACTATTTTCTCAACAGCTTTCATCCAATCTCATCTTTGTTCTTCTGAACTTGTAAGGTGTTGCACAACAACTTCAGTTTCTTGAGACCAACTCTGAGGAAACATATTCAGAAGGATCAGAAATGGGTGTCTCAACTGATGGAGACTCCGAAACAGGGTCTCCAGATATCCTTCAAGACAGTGAAAACATATTGAAAGACTTCAAAACTGCAGATGGCAGGGACTTCTCCTACCTGGTTGATGTTTTAGATGAAGCCAGTTTGCACGGCATGAACCTAGGAATGTGTTTTGAGACATGGCATTCTTTGGAATGTCCCGTGAATCCCTCAGTGTTTGACTTGTTAGAGAAGAAATACGGGAAACAAACATCTTGGCTAAAATCAGAGAGGAAACTTCTGTTTGACCACATAAATTCAGGGCTAAGTGAGATTTTGCATTAATTTCTGGAGATCTACATAATGGAAAAATCTTTAAAAAGAAGGTGCTGTTCTACAATGAGGAGAACTGATATTGAAGAAGAGCTGTGGAGGATGCTGGTTAGTCATGAAAATGAAATACACAAGGACTTGTCTGGGAAGGCAATTGGAAATGAAACCAAATGGTTGCAGGTCGAGGAGGAAATTGGTAGCATATGCAGAGAAATAGAGAAATATTTGTTGGAGGAGCTAGCTGCAGAATTAGCTTTCCATTGAGAGCATATAAAATGGGATTTTGTCCGCTAAGTTTTCCTACTACTTCCCTCCTCAAGTTACTGGGAATAGATATAGTTTTTTTTTCCAAGAGCAGTTTCGATCCGAAAGTATAGGATGTTGTGTAGAAAATCTGAAAGATGTGGCACTATTTGTTCGTATATTCATTCAAACATGGTGTGCAATTCTTGAAGGATTATTTTTTTATAGAATATCACCCATGCTTATGCATGAAGATACATGTAGAAAGATTTGGTGTAAACAACTAAATATCAATACTATTGATATATTTTTGAAGGCAGAGAGCCAGAAATTGAAAAGGAGTTGTCGTTGAGCAAGTGTTTGTGCTATTACTTCTTAATTTCAATTTACTATTTAAGGGCATCTTTCTTTAAATAATTCTACAAACTACTTTGCCCTTGTGCCTTTTTTTCCTTCTACAGCTGTATTGGTGGAAAAAGTTTCCAGGTATAAGATTTTGGTAGGTCTTTCATTTAATTAGATATCTTTTTATATACACTTTAGTGTTTCATGATGTGTGATGGAAAAATGAAACTCTCAAGTTGGATACACCTTTTTGTACTGAATAAAATAGGTCTGATATAGATCATAAAATCACCAGTACATTTAACCATTCAATTACATGCTTCAAAGTACGAAATATAAAGATTCAGAAATATAGCAAACATGTTGAATTAATATCTAGGGGGCATGCTGCTTAAGGGGTGATGTAGACGGTAAAGTGGGTAATTGTCTCCAGTCCATCAGTTGTATGTTGGTCCACGTGAGGAAGAGTTTCAATGGTGGCAAATCCTTTAGCATTCTCATACTTACCAGTCCCTCCTATGATGGCAATGTGAGAAATTGGTGTGGCTGTCCTGTGAATTCCGAAGAAACTAATAGTATCATCAACTTCGTGATTATGTTCTCCATGGAAAAGTGTTGTCAAGGCTAAAGTGTGGCTGGTGCCATCTGAAGAACTTGTCAGGTAAAATCCTTGTGCCCTCCCGAGAACAGCTGATCCAAGCTCATGCCCCTCTGTTAATTCATTGTCAACGACAGTAATAGAGCCAAACATGAGCTGCTGAAGAGATAAGCCAGAAGGAAGCTGTCCGGCTGTTACAAAAGGTTGGTTGTTATCACCAGTAACTACATCGTTGTTTCCGCTGTTTTGCAGGACAGTGTTAGCTTGTTGCTGACCGTTAAGGCCTGCAAGGAATGGATAATTGTTGTTATTGACGATGTTGTTAATGTTGTTCAAAGAAACTCCTCCATTGATTGGGAAGATTTGATTGTTGAGCTTGGAGAAAGGCAGATTGTTGGCATCGGAAGTGGCTACAATTCCAGTGACCACTCTTCCTGAAGGAAGCGAACCACCAAGGATGTCATGCATGAAAAAGGAGAACGTGGGGTGCTCAAGGATGGGACTTTCTACTTTGGCGCCTGAGGTAGCAGCTGCTGTGGTCCCACCTGGGGCTGCAGTAGCCACTCCTGGTGTTTTGGTGACAGGGGTAGTTACTGGTGCTGCATCAGCAACAGGGGATGCTCCATTATCTGTTAAGTCAGCAGGAGGAGTCGCTGATGCAGCAGGGGCGATGACAGGGACTGAATCTGGTTCAGGGTCAGCTGGTAAATCTGCTGGAGGAGCCACTGTGTCTGCAGGGATGGAAGGATCAGCTACTGGTGCCACATCAGAATCAGGAGCGGTGACAGTAGCTGGTAATTGGTTACTCGGCAATGTGGTAGCTGGGGCAACCACAGGAGCCACAACAGGCTCATCTATTTCTGATGACGCATCTGCCACTTGGCTCACTTCATCAAGGATTCTTGCTGAACTGGCACAGCCAAAGGTGAGGACTAGCAGAAAAATGCAGAACGTGGCTTGGAGTGTTTTCGAGGTGAGTTGGGAAACTTTCGCCATCTTTTCTTGAAAACGGTGCTAGAGTGAGATATAGAAGGCAAATGAAGTTGAATAGATGCTTAATTGATGAGGAAAGACTGGAGCCTCAATGGTTATATATAGCTTTATTACAGACTAATAAAAAGTGGAGCTGATAAGGTGGTTTTGGTAAGGAGTGATAGATATGCCTGTTTTTTCTTGTTTTGTTGCAGAACACCAAATCCACTTGGACATCAGGTTTGGTTGAACCAACTCTGAATTTATTTTTTTCTGATTAACTAGACAGTTATCTCTTTATTTAATAACCGTGGTGTCCGAGCCAGCTTTCGCAGACTTCGACTAATTCTACGGGATACCTGCCACCTCCCACCAACTACATGTACCAGTTAACTTAGGACAGATGTTCATGTGCAGATATACTATGGACTTCACCGAAGCTTTCATCTTTTCAACATCTACAGGCAGAGTTGCCATGTCTCTATCTTCCTGTTTTTCCGAGCTTAAGAAAAATTCATAATTGCTAGCGGCAGAACGCAACTTAAGTTTCCTTCATAGATGATAAAATATTAAAATTTATCAGTAAATCTTGTTGAAGGCAGAAAAATTCTCTGTGAAATTGTGAGAAAAATGTGTTCCTAAACCCCAGAATTTTCCTAAACCCAATATTTAGTGTAAAATTTGAAGGAAATTAAGTTGTTTTCTCATAAATAGTACATCTTCAAGAATCCTCATATATGTATTATCTATTCGTCCTCCAGCATTATTTGTATTTCTTCTTTCAGGCCTTTGCAGCTTGTTCCTTGTTCCTTAATTGGTCTGTTAACTGTTAACTTTACGAATTTAGTCAGCCGATTTAGCAATACTATGTCTGCCCCTACACTTTCCTTTGAATCTGCGCGGAGAAAGCAGTTTTGCCTATGCATGACTTCAATTTGATTTGCTTATCTAGTAAAATGTTTGTAGTCAGAATTTTTTTATGTGAGTTTCAAATATTACTTTGAAACTGTTTAAGATCTGTGCATTTTTCTGATGAAACACACTTAGAAAAAGTTCATGGTGACACTAATTGTAGCTTGTGTAAACATCTCCCTTTGTATTGACAGAAAACAAAAGTTCCACACAAAATCTTCATCCTTATAACAAATATAAAAATCTTTAACAATCAAGAATTACAATAGTGAAAGAAATTGTGAATTACATACAGCTCAATGATTACTCTAGCAAGTTACTAACTTTAACCAAGATAAACATTGAATGAAAGAATCTTGTATGCTTCTTCACTTTTGTTAGATGTTACATTGACATTATTGACAGTAGCATAGCCATTTGCATCATGATACTTTCCGCTACCTCCTATTACTGCTATATGTGATTCAAAAACATCTCCCCTATGCACCCCGAAAAACCTTAGACTATCTTCATATTCATTACCAAGAAAACTAGTAGTCATCGCCATCATATGACTGCTACCGTCTTCTGAACTTGCTACATACATTCCTTGAGCTTTTCCCATCAAAGATGAACCGTAAATAGAACCTTTGTATATGTCCTCATCGATTGTTATCACTGTCCCTAGTTCTAACTCTTGAAGTGTGGCTATAGCTGGGAATGTCATGCTGATCCCTTCCAAATCAAGCGTGTGAGTATGCAATCCGTTCATTCCAACATTTGGATTTGTGTCGGTCAAGGGAATGCCTCCTACTGGAGGGAAATAGCCTAATGGTTTCGAGAAGGGAAGTTGATGATGACTATTTACTCTTGTTGATGCAGGTCTCGATGAAGGGTGTTTTAGACTAAGAACATCTAGCATGTAAAAGGACGTTTCATGGCGTTCATGATGATGATTGTTCGTCGAGGAAGGATTGTTATTCAGAGTTCTAGCTGAAAATGATTGATTGCTCAATGTCAAGAAGAACAAGAACCAAGAAATGACTAGTTTGGAAGGAGACTTTAGCATCTTGATTGTTTGTAGAAGAGATTTCAATAGGTACTTTGAGAACTAAGTGAAAAAAAGGAGAAATCTCCAATAATACTTTTAACTTTTGAAGTGGAGTAGTTAATGTATTAATGTAGTGGTTAACCTTGTTATGTTAGTTGACTTCTAAGGTCCCAAGGACCATTATTTCCTATCAAGAAAGTATGAAGGGAAAAAAAAATACATTCTCGTTTTAATTTATTTGTTTGATTTTAACTTATATAGAGTATTACAGAAAATAAAAAAGATATTCGAATCTTGTGATTTTATACTAAAAATATGTTAGATATACTAAAATGCCTTTTGATTTTGTGATCTTAATAGGTCTCAGAGGTAGGAATTCCTTGTAGATAATGAAGAAAGTCCTAAATCCAACTAACAGTCATCTTGGCCCACAAAAAGCGATATTTCAAGCCCGGACTCTTTATTTGCTCTATGTCATTATTTTAACGAGCAATTTTACTTTCAACAATAACAACATACTCGATGAAATCTCACAAGTGAGGTATGAGGAGAGTAGAGTGTACTCAGACCTTATTACTATTTTGTGAAGATAAAAAGGTTGTTTCCGAAAGATCCTCAGCTCAAGTGTATCAAACTTAGGTAAAAGAAGAAGAAAACGATGGAGAAAGCATAGCGATCAAAAATAAAAGTAGTGTAAAGTGCCCCTAAATATGTTGGAGTCCGGAGTCAAAGGGCAACTTTTTTTTCTTAAAAAAACATAAACGGCATGTCATTTTGTTTTAAAATCAAAAGGGTTAAATCGCTCCTGAGAGAGCGATATCCTTTGCGCATAATTAATTCAGTTGACTCCGTTAAAAAAAATTCAATTAAAATCGTTGCCCTAGCTGCGATTTTATCAAAAAAATAAATTAAATTAAAAGGGCAGTGATTTTTTCAAATTTTTTTTTTATTAGTTGTTGGTTCCCAATCAAAATACGAATAACTGGTTGTTGGTTCTTATATGGGAGAAGGCACAAGTACCCCTAGACTATGACCAAAATCTCAAAGGCACATCTTAACTAAACTAAGGTCCTATTACCCCTGAACTCATTTTATATACAATATTGTACACCTTTTGGCTTATGTGGCACATTCTGTGACTCCACGTAGTTGAGGCGCGTGAGATATATTTGGATGCCACGTAAGCCGAAAAGGTGTAAAAAATTACGAAAAAAAATGAGCTCAAGAGGGTAATAAGACCTTAGTTTAGTTAAGGTGTGTCTCTGAGATTTCGATCATAGTCTAGGGAGATACTTCTATCTTTTCCCGTTCTTATATCCATGAAAAACTTTGTTACTCATCCAACAATTCTAAAAAATCCTCAAATATTCACATCGACATCAAATTTTAAGTCTTCGTTTTACCATCGACTAAAAATATTTACCATCGCTAGCTAATATAAATAACATTATACCTTAACTATACACTTATTATAAATACGTCGGACGACTATCTAAGTTAATTTTTCAAATATAAAAAAACACTCCCACACATGTCAGGAGAAAACAAATCCAAATTGTAATTAAAATAGGAAAGTGGTCGTTGGTTCTCATAATTATAAAAATAAAACCTTTCTTCCTCTCATCAAACAAAATTCTAAAAATTCAACATCAAATTCTATCTTTTCGTTTTTAAAAGGGAAAATGCATAAGTACTCCCAACTTATGCTCGAAATCCCAACGACACACTTATACTATACTAAGGTCCTATTACCTTTGAACTTATTTTATAAATAATTGTCTACCCCTTTTCTGCCTACGTGGCACTATCAACCAGATAGCTTAAAAAATTGTCACACGCGCTGGGCCCAGAAGATAATGTCACGTAGGCCAAAAAGGGGTAGAAAATTATTTATAAAATAAGTTCGGGGGTAATAGGACCTTAGTATAGTATAAGTGTGTCTTTGAGATTTCGGGCATAGGTTGGGGGTACTTATGCATTTTCCCTTTTTAAATTTTTTGTTCTTTGGTCTCTTGGGATAAATTGTCGAGAGTCTATCAGAAACAATCTTTCTATTAAAATTTATGTCCAAACTCCACTTGTGTTATTATACGAGGTATGTTGTTGTTGGTCTCTTAGTTTAATTGTTGAGAATATATCGAAAACAACCTCTCTATTAAAGTATGTGTACACATTACCAATCCAGACTCTGCTTGTGGGATTACACTTTTAGTTGTAAATTTTGATAATTCATATTTTCCAAGTTAATTATGGGTTTCTAATGGATTAAGATTGTGCTTACATGGACAGAGCTCGAATCCTATTTGTTGAAAAATTACACCATACTTGTATAAACAAGGTTTAAATTATTTTATATGTATATATATATCAGATATTTTACTTGTTCATATTTTGAATCTCGTGGTTAGTAATTCTCCTTGGATATGAAATCACCTTTGGTAAGGAGCGTTTTTCCCTTCAAAGTAGGACTTTCCGGCGCAAATCCAGATTAGTCGAGTCCCAAAGTAGATACGAACATTGGGTGGGAAACTAATTTTTTTTAAGAAAGAATGTGTGTGTCATTAATGTATACCCCTTGATGTATGTAAAAAAAGGTGACTAATTTAACAGAAAATTTCAAAAAAAACTGTTCTAGTCCAACCTAAGGTAAATTGAGGATAGGTGTAACAGTAATTCCGAGGATCTATCAGAAACAGTCTCTCTACCTCTTAATGTAGGGGTAAAGTCTGCGTACACTCTACCCTCCCCAGACCCCATTTTGCAGGACTACACTGAGTATGTTGTTGTTGGTCTAAGCTTTGCTTTGACAAACATTCAACATCTTAAAGTATGTTTTCAACTTGTGTTTAAGTTCCCTCTTTTCTTTTGCTTTTTGCAAATGATCTGAAGTCAGAATGGCTATGACAGATAACATACACAAGATTCAGAATCACATATCTATTGAGGATGCTGCAAGAATGAGTGTTTTGTCCCGAACGTGGAGATATATTTTGTAGGTGTCTAGATGATCATTTTGTAAGTTGGAGTGTTCAACTGACTCTGTAGAGACGAGGTGAGGTATCTAGATGTGTGCATACTCAAAGCTGGAGTGTTTACTTGCCAGCTGAGACCAAGATTGAGATTACGTTTATGTATTATGCCTATTTGTAAATATTTAACCTTATTATTTTGTTGTTGTTCGATGTCTAGTTTATTGCTTCTGGTTCCTCCAATGAGCCTCACCAGATTGAGAGGTCTTTGTCTTAGTGAATATGTTTTTGGCAATGAAGATCAAATATTTGCTCTTTTAAGCATTCTTAGAAGTTCTCCCAATTTAATGTTGCTTCAATTTCATGTAAGTACTACATGACTTCATGAGTTGTTTACTCAATTTTTTCGAGTAAAGAGTTGAAAACACCACTTATTTTTTACTTTTAATCTATTTATAGACGATGATGAGCCAGAATAACAAAGATGAAATCGAAATGGATGTAAATTCTTGTCAAGTACCAGACTACAAGATACAACAACTCAACAACTTACGAACATTGAAACTAAACAGATTATGTGGTAAAAGACACAAATTGCTCTTTATAAAGTTAAATCCCCTTATTTTTCTTCGTGTGTTTACCTTTTATGTGTTGACAATCGACACCTCTTAGTGAAAATCTTGGCTCTACTATTGATTGTTACCGCCATTGGCGACAAAACTGTTTTGAATTGAAGGATAGTGTTAGCTTGTTGCAGATCATTGCAGATAATACGTAGTTACCTCAATGAAACCTTATAATATAGAACATGGAACTTTCTATATTCATATATAGAAGGACTCATTGATTTCAAGTAATGTAATTCAAATATAACTAACAATTGGTTAAAATAAACTCTATTCTTATTTGTTTTGTCACTCTCCTTGGTTGGCATCTGTTTATGCCCTCACACTCAGTATAATAGTAATATGATGAAAAAATTTATCTCAATATGTTGAGGAAGTTCATATAATTTCATTCTCGAAAAACGAAATATGACAAATAGAAATGAATGGACGAAAATATGATTAAGTGAAAGATAAATAAAGCAAGCACATAATCTATTTTAATTAATACTCTTTGTATTTTAATTACATGTCACAGCTTGAAATAAAAAATCAAACTTCTAAATTTTAACCTTAAAATTGGTACATGAAATCTTCAGGTTCTTAAAATTAACTGTTTGATCATAAATTTCAAATATTTTTCACTTTATATGAAATTTATGGAGTTGAAGTTAAAAAATGTAGTTATTTTTGGTTATATTTTTTACAAAAAATATTTATAAGTGAAACGTGTGTAAGTATCACTTAGAAAATACTTTATTCGTTCATTTTTACTTGTCACATTTTATTTTATTACGAGCATCAATTTGACTAATTTTTGAAGCTAAACTGAACTAGATTGATTCATTATTCAAAATCTAATATTTAGATATTTAAAAAATATACGAAAAAACATCATAAGTGGCAATCCTTCTCATATTAATACAATGAAAAAAATTCAAATTGAAGGTCCAAACAAAACTTCAAATTCATATAAATCTAATTTCAAATCATAATTTCATATCGCTATCGCATGTCAGAGGAATAAAGTACTTCATATCATTTTTTGCTAGAAAAAAATAATGTAATACTATATGCAGAACATTTCATGAAGAACTTATACACAAACAGTTACTAGAAGACACAAGCTTTGACTCTTCCACCAAACTAGATGGTAGAATGCTCAAAGTCAACACACCTTGTAGGGATGTTAGTTACCTCTAATTAGGGGTCGCGGGATCCCAATCATCTCACCATACCCCTCGATGGTAACCTATAGATAATCTACTCGCACCATAGTGTGTAAGACAAGAAATGAACAGCTCCATCGAACAATTACTTCCGCGGAGAGTAAATACATCATTGCATATCATTGTTTCCTAGCAAGTGAGTCTAATACTATATGCAGAACATTTCAATAACTTCTACAACAGATAGCTAATAAAAGATGCAAGCTTTATCCCTCACCAACCTAGATGGTAGAATATGCTCAAGCCAAACAGACATCATCCTGGGTTCCGATTCCACGACAAATAAGTTGGAGCTCCAAGTTGCCTTGGCTTAAACTAGATACACCAACAGTAATATCAGCAATACCAAGAAAATCATTCTTTCCACCAATCCAACTACTAGTTGTAGAAAGCACAGGCTTCTTCTTGCCATCAAAACTATAACGTCACGTTTATAATCTACTTGCACCACAGTGCGTAAGACGAGAATGACCAAGACCTTTAAGCAATTACTTCACTTATATATAAGTAAAATAGAATAAACACGTATCAAAGAAAAAATGTTTCACAACATATCACTGTTTCCTAGCAAATGAGTCTAAAGCTATATGTAGAACATTTCATAAAGAACTTGTACACAAAAACAGTTACTAGAAGACACAAGACTTGTATCTCACCAAACTAGATGGTAGAATGTTCAGGCAAACAGACTTCATGGGCATGCTTGTTACCACCTGTTTCTGATTCCACGGCAAATAAGTTGGCTTAACTAGATACACAATTATGAAAGCCAAAGCAAGAACGAAACACAATCTACCAAAAACTGTTAAGAGTGTTAGATAAACAATACCAAAGAAAATCGTTCTTTCCACCAATCCAGCTAGTTGTAGAAAGCACAAGGTTTTTCTATCCATCAAAACTATACGTATCGTAAATGTTTTGCAACATCACATTTATAATCTACTGGCATCACTCAAGTCCTTTAAGCAATTACTTCCATTGTACATGCATAATTTTGAATAAACACTTGTCAAAGGGAAAATACTTCATTACATATCATTGTTTCCTAGCAAATGAGTTTAAAAGTATATGCAGAACATTTCAAAAAAAAGAACTTGTAGACAGATAGATGCTACAAGACACAAGCTTTGTCAACATCAACCTTAGATGGTAAAACGCTCGAGCCAACAGACTTCACATGCATGCTAGTTACCTCCTGGGTTCCGGTTCCACGACAAATATGTTGGATCTCCAAGCTGCCTTGGCTTAACTAGATATACGACCGTGAAAGCCATAGCCAAAAAGAAACACAATCCACCTACAGTAAGATAAGCAATACCAAGAAAATCATTCTTTCCACCAATCCAGCTAGTTGTTGAAAGCACAAGCTTCTTCTTTCCATCGAAACTATAAGTATTGTAATTGTTCTGCAGCGTCACGTTTATTGTATCACCCTTCTCCAGATCCACCTCTATCTTCCCATACAACTTCCTAAATGTCGGAAGTGCAGCAGTTCTCATCCAAACAATTAGATTTTCTTGCTTGTCCAACGATTCATTCGTAAGATTCCCACCCCCAATTAGCGGCCCACTCTGAAAGTTTAACGGGAAAACATCTTTTCCAAACTTATGATCCCTATCACTCTTCCAAGCTATACCCTTGTGGTTCACATCCAACGACTGGTTATTAATACTTCTAGTAAAACTATAAGTATCATTAAACAAACTCCAAGCAATCAACCCACAAGGCACAATTGGTTTACCATTAACACGATCTTCCGGGTCACAAGAACCAGTATCATCACTTTTACTAGCACTTTTCAACTGCTGATCGCTTCGACTTTTAACATACCTACGATGATTCTGATAATAATTCTCAAGCTGATAATAAACATAAATAGGCTGCTTCATTTTCTTAGGCACAGTCAAAGTCCTAACACATGTTTTATCTGTACTAGAATTAGTTATAAACCCAATTTTATCATCTGTCGAATTCGGTGGCACACATACAGAATCATAACGATCAACAATTTCAACAACATCTCTAGATGCTAAAAGTGAAACAACCCCAATTGGGATAAACACAATACCAACAAGTAAAAAAACAGAAATCACCCATTTTGGAGTTAGAATCGGTTTGCAAGCTGGAAGTTCCTGTTGAGTGAATCTTGAATACTTGGGTCGGTTTGAATTTCTTCTAATTGAAGTATTATCATCAGATCCAGCACCCCCAGTAGTTGAAGATGAAGGGTTCATCTTTTTTTTTCAACTCAAAATCAACTAAAACACAAAATCAGTTGAACCCAGATGAATTTTTGATGAGTTTTTGAGAAATTTTTGGAGAATCTGAAGAAAGTGATGAATTTGAGAAATGGGTTAACGCTATAATTAAGGAATTTTGATCGGAAATCGGAATATATGGAGACGATTAGCTGTATGTTTACTCGTTTTTAGGGATTTTGTTTATTCAAGACTGCCTGCTTTTGACTTTGAATAGTATTAAAACGACGACGACTTGATCCACATTTCTGTTTCTTTGCTACTCTCTCGTTTCAAATTTTTCGTCCTACTTTCCTTTTTAGTCCGCTAAAATAATAAGTAATACTCTCTATGTTTCTATTTATCTTCGTTCTTATAAAAAATGGACGATCCTTAATACCTGTGATTTAACAAAATCAATACTTAACTAACATTCTTCTTCTTATTTATCCTTGAGAGTTATTGATCTTGAAAGTTGAAAGTATGAATTTGAGAGACATAGAAAAATGGTAATTCATGTTTATTGGTCATTTAAATTAATCAAAATAAATTAATTTATGTTATTCATGAGATCACTAACATAAATAAAGGTATAATGATAAACTTACCTAATTTCTTAAGGGGCGTAAAATATAAAATGGTGACATATAAATAGGAACGAAGGAAGTATTACACATGGTATGTTTGCGTTTCGATATATTTGACAACAACAATAAACTCAATGTACTCCAATAAAGTAGGGTTTGAAGAGGATAGAATGTAGACATACATTATTATTATCTTAGAAATAGAAAGATTATTTCAGATAAACGCTCGACTCAAGATATTTTGATATATTTAACATATTTTTAGTTTGAAACTATAAGATTCAAAAAATATATATTAAGTTAAAATCAGATGAATAATCGGAGTGAGTACATTCTAGAAAGAGGGGTGAAGGTTACAAGGAAGGTTCTTGTTATTGACGAGTAGGTAGGGTGGCGTGGGTGGGCTGCCATAAGAGTAAATTTTCCCAAAACAATTCTCACATAGGGTGGACCATATTAGTATATACTTTATTTGTATTTATACATTTAATTTTAAGATTAATGAATTAATAAATCAAAGTGAAAAATAATTAACCATGGTTAAGGTTTAAGAAGTGTATAGTAAACAAGATATGTAGTGGTATAATAATTTTGGTTATCTACTTATTTATGAGTAGACTAGATGGTACATGAATATTGAGTTACAATTTTAGAAAACTAATAACAAATTTCATTTATGAGCTTTTAAATTGGTACTAATTAAAATTTGATAAAATCACCTTCAAACAATCAAGTTGAATGTTTGTATGATTAAAATTCAGGCATTCAATATTTTTCTTATTAATAATTCTATAAATTCAAGCAAAAATATTAAAAAATTATTGCTAAACTTTAAATCAAAAGTCTTACAATTTCAGTCTCAAACGCCAAAAGTTAATTTTCAAGTGGCTAAACATGCATAACTCTATATACTACAACTATTGCTTAAATGAAAATCTTTATACAAATAGCCAATTGATTTAATTATTTATTTTCTAATCGATACACATAAATAACAAATAGACACGTATCCTCATAGAAAGAGGGCCAGAAAAGATCAATGAAATATTAGAGCCCGAGTTAGCTAATCAACCAACAAGTCCTAAATTTCTTATCCACAAAGGTAGACTTGAGCTCATTAAATAAGAACACTCGAGTTGAAGACCATTGAGCGATTACAACAACTACGAACCCCTTAACTAAATTACACTAAAATTATATAATTATACACCTATATTACATATAATTTATGCAATTGTCATTGATTTGTTATCAAAACAAATTATACGAACGACTATTTAGGTTAATTCTTCTATTAGAACAATTTGTGGCTTTGTGCATCTCGATGGATCGATCGATACGGGCTAACCCCATAATTTAACTATATGGGCCAACTAATTACTAGGCAAGTCCAGCCCAATAGAGAACTTAAGACAGAGCCCAGTATATAACCCTATAATATACCCCTAATTCCCTCCTTATTCCATTTAGGGTTTCAGAATCAACACTGACGTGCCGCCGCCGCCGCCTCTGTAGCAATCTCCACCAACATCAACAATGGGTACGTATACTCAAATCACTGTAAAATCGCTAATTCTGAATCAATTTTATAGTTTTTCTTCAATTCTTGTGATTTATATGGTTAAAAATAGTCTATCGTAGTGATTTTCAGTTGAGGTATAGTTTGATTGATTGATTTGTTACAATTTTGTGATTTATGATGAATTTGAACGTAAACGGAGGGGAGTTGATACAGAGGTTTCATGTAGTTGAAATTGTGATTAATTTGGAAGTGACAGTAGTTGATTGATTTTGCTTAGTAAATCTGATGTAGTTTTAGTGGTTAATTTTGTGTTTTTGGTGTAAATGCAGCCAGAATCAAGGTTCATGAGCTGAGGAACAAGTCGAAGCCTGATCTACTGACTCAGTTGAAGGATTTGAAGGCAGAACTTGCTCTTCTTCGTGTTGCGAAGGTCACTGGTGGTGCTCCTAACAAGCTCTCCAAAATGTATGCATTCTGTCTTTGTTTGAGTTAGTTTAATATTTGTTTGGATTTAGTATAATTTCGCTTGAGATTTGTATATTGCAAGTGATTAGTGTGATTGCGAAAGCATACAGTTGAAATGAGCTACATGTACATTACTTATCTTATATTGCACTCCGAATGACACTCGGTATGATTAACAATATTGCTCTGTATAGTTCAATCCATTAATTGCGAATGACTTTTCAAGTGTTGTCTTTTTTTCCCACTTGACATATATAATCAGTCAAGCTCACTTCAAGTGAGTGATCGGGAGCATTGCTAGAAACCTTGCAATATGAGAGTGAAGCAATTTGTATGCTATTAATGGCTTGTTATTAGTGAAACTTATTATTCTAACATCGTACGGAGACTTAGTATTGGTGATCTTTTGAAATGTAGTATTGGTGTTTATTCTCATAGCATGCAAGAAAAACTTTGTTGGTGGTGTCTTTGAAAGAAAAACGTAGTTGGTGGTGTCTTTACTTAGTTTGATGACGAAATGATAGAATGAATCAACTAATGCAAATGTTTTGGCTATTATCAATTTGAGTGTTGTATGGCTTTGTTTATACTTTTGATATCAACCCTGATTATCTTAATGATTGTGTGGATGCAGCAAGGTGGTAAGGTTGTCTATTGCCCAGGTTCTGACTGTAATTTCACAGAAGCAAAAGGCTGCTCTTAGGGAAGTTTACAAGAACAAGAAATACCTGCCTCTTGACCTGCGCCCAAAGAAAACTAGGGCCATCCGCAAACGTTTGACCAAGCACCAGGTAATCCTTGATTTTAGCCTTCAACTAGTGTTTATGCACTTAGAGCTATTGAGCTTCTGGGGTCTTAATTTTGCAATGCATATTTGTTCTATATACGGCTTCCTCTATCCCATTAAGAATGAAACTATTGCTATTTAGTGAGTATAGTATTTATTTATTTTTGGCTACTCCTTCCGTCCTAATTTATGGGACACACTTTCCCTTTTAGACTGAATGTCGCCTTTCGATAATTAGACACAATTTATCTTTAGAATTCTCCTTAATAATATATAACCACACAAAATGCTAGGGTTTGTTTTAAACCACAAATTTCAAAAGTCTTCTTTCTTTAACTGTATGCCAAGGTCAAACAGTGCCACGTAAATTGAGACAGAGGAGAGCTATGTTTGCAACATTTTTTCAAATAGTTTTAAATAGATATTGTATCCGGATCCTAACAACCTGTTACAACAGAGGGCTTTCTCTTTTTAAACAATGAATGTGGATGAGGGGTGTCTGTGATGCTATACTGCCACAGTTTTCTTCAATATCTCCTGCATCTTCTTTTTTTCTCTTTCCTAGCAATGTCATTGATACCTAACTACAAGTGTAAAACAACATAATTAATGACATTAACTTAAACTCTTTATATCCTCACAGGCGTCTTTGAAGACGGAGAGGGAGAAGAAGAAGGAGTTGTACTTCCCTTTGAGAAAGTATGCTATCAAAGTGTAGGCTAGGATCTAATTTCGCAGAAATTTTGGTGTTTGAATCAGGATATATATTGGTTTAAACCATTTATCATGCAAAATTTGTTTAGTTTGCTTTCGTTTGGCGCTTACGACATTAGAAACATGACTGATATGGAGCTTTATTTGTTCCTAGTATCAAGTGTTTGCCTATTTTATGTTATTAAAAGTACCTTTTTCATTAGGTATCTTATGCCATGTTGAGATTTTTATTTGATCCCAGTGGGTTTTAAAAGTCTATTTTGACTTGGTTAGACAAATTATTGCTTGATAAAGTAGGGCATGTTGCTGTTAGCACCTTGAATGGAATTCAATTAATGTCATATTAGCAACTCACACAAATTGATGTGTACATGTACGAGCGACACACATTATGATTTTACTATTTTATCGTGTACTATAGTTTGATATTCAAGTTTAGTAGAATAAAGGGATGAGTTTTGAATTGTGTCCCAAATAGTCCTTGGGATTGAGTTGTTTCTCCCTCGAGCATTTGGGTATGGAAAAATCTTTGGCAGGAACGCTTCCCTGGAGTCCTATGTGGTGTGAAATTGGATTAGTTGGACTTTAATGTGTGTATTAAAAATCATATGGGAAATCAAAAAAAAAAAAAACTAGTTCTCTTGGGGTATCTTACCGCGTGAAATTAGTCTAAACTAAAGATCCTTTAATTTTGATTTGTACATTACAAAATCTTTAACAAATCAAATCTCTTTATCATTGCTTAGTCATAGATTTGAGTCGATTAGGTAGTAGTGAATAAATATATAAAAACAAACATTTTAGTGACCATCAACGTGCCTTTTTTTCAAAGGATTATAATAAAAGTTATGATCTGAGATTAATGACAGAAATGCAGTGGACTAATCACTAATTCTGCATTAACGTGCAACCCTCAAGATTTTTTTTGTTTTTTATGCCTAACATTATTCAAGAATTATTGAATTGGTCCAAAACATATATTTTTTGGTAACGGTCAAAAGAAATTACTCTAACATATAGTATTATATTAGTCATTAGAGCAATTATGAGGATACGATATGAGTATAATTTAGTTGACTACTAGAAAACCAACTCGTGCTATTTATTATTAATATTAAAAATAAATAGCAAGTTCGTTTAATCAACCAAAGGTATTGTAGACGTGTTTACGCGTAGCCCATGTCGCTCATTAAAATAATGCAAACCAACATTTTTCATTAATAAGATATTTAGTGTGATATTATAAGTGAAGTCGGGAGAGATAGTATTGGAGCGAGGATTTGTATTAAGGAGGTTCAATATATGGAAAAGTAAACACACGAAGAAGTCGAAGGGTGTTTAACATCTAATATAGATATGTTTAATCGCTTTCGACTTCTTCGTGTGTTTGTTTTTTCATATTTTGAACTTCCTTAATTAGTGAAAATTTTGGCTCCATACTTTACTTATGATATATATAAAATAATTTTAATCGTGTATAAATAATGTAATCTTCCATCGAAAGAGATTCAAATGACCCCCTCAATCCTACTTAGTTTCGCCCCTGTGGAGAGGGTGATATGTATAAATCTTACTGCTATCTTTATGAGGTGCATAGATTGTTTCGTATAAAGATACCCAAGTACTCAAGAAAAATTGTTAACCTTTTCCTTTTTTTCCCAAAATCAATGGTATTTGGACTAGTTTACGTGTAATTTCTGTTTATAGTATAGGTGTCGGATAGTTCATTCTATTAATATATGTATCAGGTAATTTCAGTTGTGTTTGGGCCACGTATTCGATAATTTTAATGGTGCTCGAGCCAAATACCAGATAACTCTGATGGTATTTGTCCAATTTGTGCACAACCCAATAAATAACAAGAGATATAACTCAACCCATCAGACTTGAGCAAATGAACCAAAAAACTCATAATTTTCTCTATTTTATTAATCACTAGGACAGACCTTCACTTAAAGGCGAAATAATTTTATTAGCTAGAAAAATATAGCTTTAATGGAATAAGCAATTTGACTGTAATTTCCAATTGGAAGTCATTTTAATGAACTGAAAGTCGTTTTATTGTTAAAGGTGCACCCATGCTCCATATAAATTAGTTAGTCAATATAGTCTATTTATTCAAAATATAATTATTGCTATTAAGAAAAAAATATATGACAAAATGTACACTTAAATCATTTGGAAAAAACAAGCCCATTTTATCTAGAAGATAAATATTTTCCAACTGAAAAAAAAAATGGTTATTTGCTTCTTCTTTTTCTCCCGATCTTTAATTTATGCCTCTCATAATAAATAATTTTTTGTTGGATATAATTTTATATTTTCGTATATAACATTTCACAAGTTATATAATGATTTCATGTTTTAAAGAATTTATGTTTCACTAGGCATAAGTTCCATTGTTAAATAATAAAAATTAAAAATTAATTCATCTGAATAGAAGAAATGTAAGATCAATTTATTTAAAGAACAAAACGTGCAATTTTACCAAGAATATATATGTAATATGGACCATGATGAAATGGTCACAACTGAAAAAACCATAATACCAACCCCCATTCAACACCTTCCAGATTGTTTCCTTGGTCAAACTAATTACATTATCTGTGAAAATAGGAAAAATAATAATAATAATAAAGTAATGATGTTTTTCCTATTATCTATTTAATATGTGAATATAGAACTTATACCAAAATTCCATGAAAAAATGTGGAAGCATCTAATGGAAAAGAGGTGGCTTGGCATGGAAGAAATTAGTGGTCAATGACTCATGCTGAATTAGAATTTAAAATATATGGCTTTTATATTGATCTGTTTAGATAAATATATATTATAAATATGAGGTTACAGTTAAATACATATAAATATTCAATGAATTTCTTAATATATACACATAGTTTGGATAAAAATTATATCGATAACTTAGAAGCTAGGTTTGCTGCTCCCTAGTCTAAGATACAATTGTGAAAATCTTGAGCAAATTATAAATTGAAAAGCCATAAGGTAAGAGTGATTAAATTATAGCTTGGATCGATTTTGGCTCATAAACATTTCGAATGTATACTAAATATGTAGATAAGTCAAAAGATATTTATATAAATCAGTTTGATCAACTTATCGTTTGCCCAAACACCCTCGAAATTTCTCTAGATCTAACATAACAACTTTAGGGCATTATAAACATATAGAATGGACAAGAGGATCCTTGATGCAATAGTAAGAGCTACCGCCAGTGACCTGTTGTTCATGAGTTCAAACTGTAGAAAAAATCTATTGTAGGAACACAAAGTAAGACTACGTACAAATTATAATATACTATACGATCCGATCCTTCACCAAACTTGCACATACAGAAAGCTTTGTGCATTGACCTACTAGTTTCTTAAAAATTCTATTTTAATATGAGCCATAAAGATTATTTTTTTTGGATTTGTAATCATAGATTGGGATGACCATAGACTTTAGAATTGATTTGTATCTATACATTGGGATGACCAGTCAAATTCAATGCCCAACTCAACCCTCATCTTAAGGATCTGAAATTTATTTTAATAGTTTTGGTGGAGTTTTGTCAAACAATATCTCAGTTCAAATCAAGGACTTAAAATTGCTCTTAGAACCAATATTTGTTATAATGAAATGATAGTAGTTCCTCTATCCTTAATAAGATATTTCCGGTTCAGTTTTGAAAATGAAAAAAAAATCATGTTTGGAATGCCGCCTCCAAAAATGAGCCCTCCAATTCACTAATCTAAATTAATCAGACTCTATTACAGATATCGAACATCAAGTGGGAAACCAGAGAAAAAGAGAAAATATGCTCTTAGAATATGCAATTGTCAACAAATCCAGCTGTATTGGCTCTTTCTTACCTCAAAGTTTCAAAAAATAATAATCTAAAGTCTTTATCAAGTCCATTTAGTGTACCAAGTCAATTTTTCCCTCTTCTATTTAAACTCTCTTATCATAACTATTATTCCTACACCAAATATTCACAATAACTTTCTTTACTACAAGATCAAGAATCATTACTCTTTCGTTTCGATACAAAACTAAATAAATATATTTTTTCACAAAATGGCGATTCTTGACATGTCTAAGAGAGAACCATCATCACCATCGACACCACAGAGAGCCAAGAAGAGCCTATTCTCTTTCGCGAAAACCACTTCATCCCTCTCTTCCTTTTCTAGTCATATACCTCCTCAAAAACCTTCGTTGACATTCTCTCGATCTATCATGGAAGAGAATATTGATAACGCGGACACTATTATCAAAAAATGGGATCATAAAGAATCGTCTTACGAAAAATTCACTTCACTCTTTCAAGAAGATAGAAAAGAAGCCAAAGAATACATTCAATGTGTCAAAGACTTGAAAAAAGCAATGCATTTTTTTGTTACACAACATTCAACTTGTAACAAACTTGTACTTGCACAAAACTTGATGCAAAAGGCTATGAAAAGACTAGAAAATGAATTTTACCAAATTTTGTCAACAAAAAAGGAGCATTTGGATCCTGAATCAGTATCCAAGTCTAGTCGATCCTCACACATATCGAGGTCAATTTCAGTTGATTCAGAAGAATCAACTGACCCCGGAAATGAGATTCAGCACACTGGTGCTGAATCCATTTCCGAGGCTGAACGTCTTTCACTTCTAACTATGTCTGATCTCAAAATGATCGCGGATTGTATGATTGGCTCTGGCTATGCAAAAGAGTGTTGGAAGATCTACAGGATCATCAGGAAATCCATCGTAGACGAAGGACTCTTTCGTCTTGGAATTGAATCGCGTAGCTCAGCTAATGTTAACGCGATGAAACCAAATGTTCTCGAGCATCAAGTCAAGCATTGGATTGATTCAACTAAAATCGCGGTGAAAACACTCTTCTATGGAGAGAGGTTTCTTTGTGATCATGTTTTTTCAACCTCGAAAACAATCAACGAAACATGTTTTAGTGATATAGCCAAAGAAGGCGGAGTCATTTTGCTTAAATTTCCTGAGCTCGTTGCAAAGACCAAGAAATCACATGAAAAGATTTTTCTTTTAATGGATTTGCACGAAGCAATAGCTGAACTATTGCCAGAGATCGAATCAATCTTCTCGTTTGATTCGATCTCATCTGTCAAAGTTCAAGCTGTTTCGTCTTTAAATAAACTTAAGATCTCTGTTCAAAATATCATCTCTGATTTCGAGCTGTCAATACAGAGGAATTCCTTGAAAACACCAGTCCCTGGTGGGGGGATTCATCCATTAACCAACTCTGTTTCGGATTACTTAGCTTCGTTAGCAAGCTACAATGGAGTCCTCTCAGATATCATTTCTGATTCTACATCAACGAAATTTTCTGAAACTTATTTCGACAGTCCATTGATAAGTGAAACGCCCAAAAATTCATCAGTCTGTGCTAAATTGGCTTGGATTGTACTCGTCCTGCTTTGCAAACTCGATTGCAAAGCAGAGTTGTACAATGACATCGCGTTATCCTATCTCTTCTTAGCTAACAATATCCAATTCATTATCGAGAGGGTACGTGGAAGTACCCTCTCGATCATATTGGGAGACGAATGGATATTGAACTTGGAGAGAAAGGTAAAGTTGTATTCAACAAAATACGAAAATGTAGCTTGGAATAAGGTGTTTATGTGCTTGCCTCAGAGTTTAGATCCCTCGATTTCTTCTGATACGATTAAGGAACACTTCAAACGATTCAATGAATCGTTTGAAGCAACGTATCAGAGACAGAAATCATGGGTTGTACCTGATGGGACTCTACGAGACGAGATCAAAGTATCGATTGCAAGAAAATTGGTGCCTTTTTATAGGGATTTTTATGAGTACTATATGGTAGTATTGAGTGGGGAAAAAGATTTGGAGGTGTTGGTAAAATTTTCACCTGATAATATTGGGAATTGTTTGTCTGATTTATTTCATGAAAATGTTAGGTCGAGGAGTTTAATATTGTCATCATCATCATTGCCAAATTCATGTGTTTGGCAATGTATTTCTTAAATAATGTCTATATGTTGTTTGGACTCTTCAAAAATGTTACTGAATCCTCGAAAAGTAATGTGTTTTTGGGGGATACCATACATGTGGGACAACGTTTTCGAAGAGGTCCGAGCAACATAGACTACAAGTTGTTGATTTTAATACTAAAAGTTCACTCAAGCCTTGAAGAATAAGCAAATTGTGCGCTTGATTGCCCATGAGTTCTATTTTGAATCGAGAAGTATTAAACTAATAAATGTTGTGGGATTCTCGAAAGTAATGTATTTTTGAAGGATTCGATACAGAGCGACAACGTTTTTGAAAAGGTCAGAGCAACATAGACTAAAAGTTGTTGATTTAAGTAAATTGTGCACCTGATTGCGCATAAGTTCTATCTTGAATTGAGCAGTATTAAATAATAATGGAAAAACTACAGGATATATCAAACATTAATATATATTTAAGATAATATATATTTAAGATGAATAGCTATAATTTACTTTTTTTGTGTTATATGGATATACTTTAATATTAAATAGCAAAGTTAATTAATTATACATGAATAATAATAAAAATTTAATTTTATATGTATATTAAGAAATATTAAATAGCAAAGTAATTAGTACATGCCTAATCAATTATGTTAGGCATGTTTTACGGTGCTTGTTCCCTATGTTTACCATCTTCAATGTTTTCTCTTTAAATATTTCTTTAACACTGATTTGTTTTATTTTTATTTTTCAAAAATCCTTTTGATTCACGATCCTTTTGCATAATTGCAGGAGTGATTTTTGTGATTCATCTACATTAGGTATCTTCTAATTGCATTTTTTCTTGTTTTTATGAAGATTATATTTGTATACATCTATATGTTTCATCTATTTTCATAGGGTTTCGATTGAAGTTTTTTTTCATTATAATGGCGAAAATCAGTACTCCGATATATATTTATTTGATGAATTGTTGGATGAACTTCCTTCGTTGATTCCGATAGCAGTGAAAAAAAGTAGTACAACAAGAACAGGAGGATAAAGAGATTGAGGTTTAGTTGTACAACAAAAACAGGAGGAAAATTAACAAGTTGTATTCATATGTATATAGTTGTAAAAAAAAAAGTAATACAGTGAGGACATAAGCAAAAAGTGAATGAGAATTGTGGGATTTTTAATTTTTTATACAGTGAAATAATTATACATCTGGATACTTGTATTATATTATGTTTCATTGTCTTTTTTTTTGGATTGCCAATTGTATTGAAATATCATCACAAGTTGAAAGATTGATTAGGGTATATAAGTATATTTGAATACACTTGGATACTCACATTGTGTTATGTTCTATTTTTCTTATTTTTGGGTTGTCCTGTATCCAATTTTTGTTTAACAACAAGGGTATTCATATGTATATTATATAGGTGTATTCATAAGGTAAATGTATTTAAATTGTTCTGCTTGTATGCTAAACTGATATACTTTACCAAGTTTGATATATTAATACATTAAGTTCTATGATGGTTTGTATCCTAGATATATTAATACATTAAGTTAAATAAATCATTGTATCCATTTGAAATCAAAGTATTCATATACTAATTGTATAAATAATACATTTTTCTTAGTAGAAAATCAGATTATAGGTCGTGAATCATCCGATTGAAGCGCCGCATATGTAGATTACTGTACAAGTTATGCTTGACATGGAGTTCACCTATTTAAAATCGAAAGAAATAAGATTCATTCACAAATACAATTCAATCATCAAATATAATAGGTAAATTTAACTAAACAAAATTTTATGAATACCTTTATGACGCCTGAATAAGAACAATGGAGGCAACAGAAGAATGGAGTAAAATATATCCCAATATTTTTGTTTATTTAATAATTGGAATCTGAGTGGATATGTTTTCAATAGGTAAATATTAGTTGGTAATTTAATAATGGAAAGTTGAGAGTCTTAGGAAAGTAATTAAAGGGTTGTCTGTCACACTAACATAAATTACCTTATTTAGTGAATTATAATTGTAATTGTATTACTGTATAAATAATAATAATAAAAGTTATACAAAAATACAGCTAGATATAGACATAAACTGTAGTCATTTTTTATAAATATCATACTTATAGCTATTAAAATTCAATAACCCTATAACTATAGTCATTTTTGTAAGTTGCTCTTAAATTTATTAAAACATTATGAATGAATTTGTTACTTTTTTTTTCTAGCATTACAAAATATATTTTTACTTTTTTTTCTTTGTTGCACATTTTTAAAACTAAAGCCCACATTTTAACTTCAATTTGCGCTTAAAGCCCAATTAGGTTTGGAGTGTTATTGAAAGATTTTCACCTTTAATAACACTTCTAGTCGCTGGCTATAAGGATTTTTTTTTACAATATTAATCAGGATGCTAGTTAATGAAAATAAAATGGAATAATGTTGAATGCATAACAAAAGTATTTTTGGCTATGTTTTCTCAAACTTTTTAAAAATATTAACGAATGTTTCTCAAATTATTTAAAAAAAAATCAAGAAAAATATATTTATCATATGTTGTTTTCTTTTTGTTTTATTTGGGCCGGTCACTATTGGGTCGGCTAAATTTTTGTTGGGCCTCTTTTTTTCATTATATAATATCGGCCCAATGGACATATTAACTTCTTTTTTAAAAAGGAAAAGGAAATAAAGTAGGGAAACTACATAAATGGGCCATAAAATCCAAAATAATTAAAAGTTCATACCCAAATCTAAAGTAATTTCTGAAATATTCATTCTCTCATAAATAATTACAATCCATACGCTCCATTCGTTAAGAGTGATAATTTTTGCTTAACTGATACTAAATCGGTATGATATACTGTATTGGTATCATTAAGGTTGATAATTTCGCTTAACTAATACTAAATCAGTAGATATATAGTGTATTGGTATCATTAAGGTTTCTTGTTCAGAAATTATTCATTAGTCAATGATACTATAAGAGTATGTATGTATATTTTATGGTATCATTAAGGTTTCTTGTTAATAAATTACTCATTAGTCAATGATGCTATAAGAGTGTGTGTGTATATATATTATATATATATACACACACACACACTCTTATAGCATCATTGACTAATGAGTAATTTCTTAACAAGAAACCTTAATGATACTAATACAGTATATATATACTGATTTAGTATCAATTCAGCGAAATTATCAGCCTTAATGATACCAATCAAGTATATGATATTGATTTAGTATCAGTTAAGCGAAATTATCAGCCTTAATGACACCAATACAATATATGATACTGATTTAGTATTAGTTAAGCGGTATGAATATAAATGGGTATATGTTTGTAATTATTTTACTTTTGAGGTATTTGCTTATTTTCCCAAGAAAGTATGATAAATTGATAATGGAGAAATTCAAGAAGTAAACACTTCAATTTTGAGAGTGCGTGTCTAGACACTTCAATTGACAACTAAATAGTCTAACTCGTTTCCACAGTGTCTCGTGGACAACCAATATGTTGATGTGACACATAAATTTTGAAGGTGTCTATATGATCATTTTGTAATAATTGGAGGCGTTCAACATTCTTCTAATATAGTGAAGACAAATTAAGATGTGTAGATGTGCATACTCAAAATTATAATGTTGTTTATCGGTCGAGGCCAAACTTGAGTATATATTTATGTATTATGTCTATGAATATTACTTCATTTGTCTCAATTTATATAATGCGTTTTGGTTCACCGTGAAGTTCAAGATTTTTTTTTTTGAAACTTATGATTTATATTAAATAATAAATATTTATATAATTATAAATCATCTCATTGAGATAAAATAAAAAATTGGACATTAAATTAATTTTATAAATAGTATATATATAGATTTATTTATTTTTTAGATAAACTAAAACGAAAAATGAATTAGTGGTTGCTGGCCGTCTATTTTGACCAATAGAGCCAGCTTTATTATTGTACCCTCTCTAGTTGCTCAAAATGTTTTTGTTTTTGTTTTTTTGTTTAAAAAAAGCTTTAATTTCTGTCCATATAAAAGAGGAAGACTTAGTTGTAGAATTTCACATATTAATTAAAGAAGATTAAAATTAACAAATTGTTTATATATAATTGATAAAGAAACGATAATTATACATAAATTAATTTTACATATAAAGGAAGTTGTTTAATTAATGTAAAGTAAACGGCGAGATAAGTTTATTCCATTGAAAATAAAAAATTATCCAAATTTATTATTTTAAGTGAAAATATGTGGTTCATAGTACATATATCTCTATATTTCAATTTTTGTCCAATCAACTAAACCTTTATAAATAAAAGTATATCTATTAAAAAATCTTATCATTATTAAATTCTTGTATTATAATTTTAGATAATAATTTCGAAATAGCTTGTTCACAAGCTAAACACTATTTTCATTTATGTGTTCTTATTTTAGAGATATTATTTTTCTAATACAATCAATTAAATATTTATGAAAATTTTATGATGAAATTATTTTTGTAATGCCTTTAAATGACATGTGATTCATCACCTTCAATCTATTGAGTGAAGTGTTTGTATGAAGTAAAATTCAAACTTAAAGATTCGGACAAATTTAAAAAGTGATACTCTTATGATAAGAAGAATATGTCAAATGTGATTTAGCATGAATAATAATCAAATGTTATCCTCTTGTGATGATAATTCTATTGATGAAATATATGAAGTTAAAACAGTCAAAATCAGATCGAAGTCATATTTATAAAGTTGGCTTTATTCTGAAAGTATGATATCAACACTAAGTTATGACTAGACCTAATATGCTCAGGGAGATAGTCATTGCGAAAGAATCCGAAATCTTCATCATCCGTTATGAGAGAACTTGAGACGAAATGATGCTCCTTAGGATTTAACTATGAATAATCTTTTATCTACTCTTTTCAAATCATCTAAGTTTATTCATTCACTTCCAAATACACTCTCATCCTAGTGTTTACACTCACATTTTTGAGATAAATAAAGAATAATTATTGATTCTTTTGCATAAAGTTTTTTTAAATAATTAGAAATAAATAAATAAAATAAATCATTTTCAACTTGTTATTTCTCATCACTTTCCTAAATTCTGTCTTCTAGTTCCTTTTTTTTTTCTTTTTCATTTAAAATATGTTTTATGCTTTTTCATCTTCCACTTTCCTTTACACCTTCCCTTTTCTCATTTCTCAAATCTGAAACTCTCATATTTTTGACTCTCCGTTTACTTCAATTCCTCTCTGAAATTAATTTCTTCTTCTTCTATGGCTTCTCCTGTGGAAGAAGGTAACTCTAACCCATATTTATATTTTGCATAAAAATTGAAAAAAATATATTCATAATTGTTTTGATCATCAAATTATCAGTAGCTAATTTTGATTTTTTTTTTTTGCTTTGTTAGCTCAAGATTTAGTTATAAATATATGGGTATTTCGAAGTTCTTTGTATTAGCTAGTTTCTAAATTTTCAGTTGTTTTCTGCTATATTTGCTGGAAATATAGTTTTAATCATCTGGGTATTTAACAATAGAGATTAATATGGAGAAAAAAATGGTTCTTTTTTAAATAAGTAAAGAAAAAATTATCCATGGATTTATCAGTATATACTTTGGTATTTTTTAGTTTTTTTTTTTTTGCTTTATTAGCTGGAGATATAGTTTTTAGCAAATGGGTATTTTGAATTAGAGATTTATATGTAGAAAAAATGGTTCTTTGGGGGAATTTGAGTTTTTATTTTTGCTTTATTAGCTGGAATGTAGTTTTAAGAGCATATGGGTATTTCTTAGTAGAGATTTATATTCATTGAGTTTGTACCTTATGTTCATTGAGTTGTACCTTGCAAACAACAACAACATACTCAGTGTAATCACACAAGTGGAGTTTGGGGAGGTAGGATGTACAAAAACCTTACATCTACCTTTGTGGGGGTAGAGACGTTTCCTATAGACACTCAGCTGAGTTGTACCTTGCATATGTACAAAATCCTTCACTTGAGCGATATACTATGGTGTGATTTTTCATATTATTTAGATGACAATATGCATTACTGTACCTCGATATGAAACTAGTTGAGGAAAGCTATATCAATCCTTGAAATTGGGCCAAATGCTGTTGGGAGGTGGTAGGTGGTAGGTGTCTCGTGGAATTAGTGGTGGTGTGCGAAAGTTGTCCCCGACACAACTGTTATAAAAAAATTCTAAGAAAAGCCACTTAGATGGCAATTTGATTTTTTTTAAGGAAAATTTAAGTTTGTTCAACGGATGAGAATAAACTTTACAAGTTCTTTTTATGCTTCAATAGTGTTCAGTTCTGAAGATTTTATGATGGAGTTGTTTTTTAATAAGTGGCTGATTCTTGATTATCTAATACTGAGTAGCTACTCTTTTTTGCTGACTAGTTCTGTTTGTGCTTGTACTAGGTGAGAGAGATGTTGAGAAAGGACTGATTACTCCAACCCCAAGCCATAACCCTCTAGCTGAGCCATCACCAACCCCATCTCCATCTTCCGCAACAGCACCAGCTCTGGTGCTTTCCAATTCTGGCAAGAGAATTGACCAAGCAGGGAAAAAGAAATATGTAAAACAGGTTACGGGAAGGCACAATGACACTGAGCTTCATTTAGCAGCTCAGAAAGGTGATCTAGCAGCAGTGAAGCAGATACTTAATGATATTGATACTCAAATGGTCGGGACGCTGAGTGGCGATGACTTTAATCAAGAGGTCGCGGAGATCAGAGCATCTGTAGTGAATGAAGTGAATGAATTAGGAGAGACAGCGCTCTTTACAGCAGCAGCGAAGGGATATCTTGAGGTGCTGAAAGAATTATTAAAGTACTGCAACAAAGATACACTTACTAAGAAGAATCGGTCAGGATTTGATCCATTGCATATAGCTGCAAGTCAAGGACACCATGGTGAGGATCTTAGATTTCTTGATCATTCAACTTATTTATCCCTTTACAGTTCAGCTTAAACTCAGCTTGTTAACTTTTCTGATATGGAAAGATGAAGGATCGAGTTTAACAAGATGCTGGAAGATTGAAAAAATTGCTAACCAAGTTTTATGTCTCCCCCATAATCTTATTAAGATTTGACAATGTACTTGCTTTACTTTACATTGTAAAGGGAAAGTATGCCTTGAAGTTGCAATGTTAAAAACCGGTCGTAGCTTTCGTAATACATAAATAAACACTCAAACTTGACCTTGACTGGAAAGTAGGCACCCCAACTTTGAGAGTGCACATCTAGACACCTCAACTTGGTCTAACTTTACATTGAAGGTTTCTAAATGATCATTTGGTAAGTTGGAGTGTACAATTGACACATTGGAGACGAGTTGAGGTATCTAGGTGTGCATACTCAAAGTTAGTGTGCTTAGTTGTCAGTTGAGATCAACTTTAAGTGTCTGTTTATGTATTATGTCTAAACTAAATTCTGATTTGAACCCGAACACCCCCCTACCCAATCCCTTGTCAAAAGAGGGTATTAACCTTGAAGAGATCTTGTTTTAGAATATCATGCCTTCAGTCTAAGCAGGGCTGATGCTGGTTGGTATTGAAGGTTCCAACTTTTTGAATTGACCTACTGCAACCTTGAAATTGCCAAAAATGCGTGTGGAGAATTATGCAGTAAACATTCAGGAAAAAACTCTAGAGTTCAGTAAAATATTGAAGATGGATAAGTTTCATGGTGCCAGAAGATACTAATTATTGGACAAAGACTTATTTTTGTGTTCTTATGACAGGAATCGTCCAATTGCTTTTAGAGCATGATCCCGGACTAAGTAAAACATTTGGCCCTTCAAATGCAACCCCTCTTATAACTGCTGCCTCAAGAGGACATATTTCAGTGGTCAATGAACTGCTGTCAAAGGATTGCACCTTACTGGAAATTTCTAGGTCCAATGGTAAAAATGCATTGCATTTAGCTGCCAGACAAGGGCATGTGGAAATTGTAAAGGCTTTGCTTGACAGAGATCCACAATTGGCCAGGAGGACGGATAAGAAAGGACAAACTGCATTGCATATGGCTGTAAAGGGAATTAGCTGTGAGGTGGTGATATTGCTTCTTGAGGCTGATGCTGCTATAGTTATGCTTCCAGACAAGTTTGGCAACACAGCATTACACATAGCAACCCGGAAAAAACGTGCTGAGGTATATAATCTGTTACTCAAACATGAACTTTTTGTGTTTAGCCCCATCCCTCACACCAAATACGACATCACTATTCCTTTACTGTTCTCTGTGTGTAATGCATGGTGTGCTGTAAAGCATGACACAAACTTACTATTGCATGTGATAGATGAGAAGAAAGTTATTCTTAAATCTGATGTTTCTCTTTCCTAATAAAAAATGTTATTGTTAAATTTGGTTTATTGAATGGATTATGGTCAAGTTTGTTGGTAAGATTATATAAAATTTTGATCACCATTTGTTCGATTGTTACAATAATCATGGTCCTTTGCCACATTGTTTCATCTTGATAATGAAATACTGCATGGTATCCATTGTGCTACCTTAACCACTCCCCTTCTTGCTTTTAAGATCTGACTGTTGCAACTTACTTACCCTTTATCACCTCTTATATATAATGATATTGTGATTGATAATCAATTTTAAACTTTTGCCGTGCAGATAGTAAGAGAGTTGCTACGCCTGCCTGATAGTAATGTTAATGCACTGAACAGAGATCACAAAACAGCTCTTGACATAGCTGAAGATCTTCCACTCTCTGAAGAATCCTCAGAAATAAAGGAGTGTTTATACAAATATGGAGCTGTTAGAGCTAATGAATTGAACCAACCAAGGGATGAGTTGAGGAAAACTGTCAGTCAGATCAAGAAAGATATTCACACACAGCTTGAACAAACTAAAAGGACAAATAAAAATGTCCACGGAATTGCTAAAGAGCTTAGAAAGCTCCATAGAGAAGGGATTAATAATGCAACGAATTCTGTGACTGTTGTTGCTGTTCTCTTTGCCACAGTTGCCTTTGCTGCTATTTTTACTGTGCCTGGAGGTGATGATGATCATGGAGTGGCTGTGGTTGTGAGCACTGCTTCTTTTAAGATCTTCTTCATCTTCAACGCTCTTGCTCTTTTTACATCTCTTGCTGTTGTCGTAGTTCAGATTACATTGGTTAGAGGAGAAACTAAGGCAGAAAGAAGAGTTGTCGAGGTGATTAACAAATTGATGTGGTTGGCTTCTGTCTGCACTTCAGTGGCATTTATGGCATCCTCTTATATAGTGGTCGGTCGCAAGTATGAATGGGCTGCAATATTGGTAACTGCAGTAGGGGGGATAATAATGGCTGGGGTTCTTGGAACCATGACTTACTATGTGGTAAGATCAAGGAAGAAAAGATCGATAAGGAAGAAGGAAAAACATGCTAGAAGTGGTTCCAATTCATGGTACCACTCCGAGTTCTCTAATTCTGACATCGACAGGATTTACGCCCTTTGATGTGGAGAGTTTCAACTTGATGAGGAAACAAAATTGTTCCAGTGTTGTATGTAGTGAAACACGAATTCTGGAGAGACCGATGAACACCAACTCATATCCTTCCGTCCTATCCCTGCACCTGGAGGGAACTGCAAGTTTCAAATGAAGATGTTTGATCTGTTCATATTTCGAAGGGAGGTTCCATTTTACGTGTATCATCGTGTCAACCAATAAGGCTTCTGTCCCGAGCCAGAACAATGGCGATGATGTATAATTCTAAGCTAGATTCATGGAACTGTAGATTGTAATTTTTGTCATTGGGATCTATATATTCCCATTGATCTAGAATGGGAAAGATTATGTATATGTAAAAAAAGACTCAGAGAGTTATCAGTTTCTATGGTATCTACCACTTTGTGTAGTAAAGTGGCAGCCTTAATGGATAAATCCTATGCAAACTACATGTATGCTAAACACATCCGAAATTTTGAGCGGAAAGTTTATCAGAAACAACTTTACTATCTCATAAAGGTGGGATAAAGCCTGCCTACATCCTATCCTTTCCAAGACGCTACTTGTGGGATTGCACTAACATCAAATATGCTATCCACAAGAATATTGTCGAAATAAATGATTATAAATTTGTTGATGAAAGGCTTCAACACATGATTCATTAACCTCATGAAAGTGCTAGGGGCATTGGTTAGGCCAAAAGGTATAACAAGCCACTCATATAGACCAAACTTGGTCTAAGGAGTCGAACAAGTAAAAATTGACAAAGCAAGTATATCCGAATGCATAGTCAAATTAAAGAAATTTAAGGTTCAAAATTCAGATTATGTCGTATAAATTAGGACAAAGAAATTAATACTTAAGAATATTAGTAATTATGTCTCGGTCCCAAATAAGTTCGGGAAAAGAAATGGGTTAAACATATTGAATTTTTCCGGAAAAAGTTTAGTATAAATACAGAAATTGATGGAGTTTCCAAAAAAATTTCAAATGTAAAGCAAGTTCCAAAAGGAAAAATTGAGCATAAAGAGTTCACTTGCTAAGGCTTCGAGGATGGTACGCGTACATGTGAAGCACGGCGCCGGCGCCGGAGAGTTTCTGTACGACACTGAAACGACTTCAAAAATTGATGAAATCGCCAAAGAAATTATCGAAATTGCGAATTTTCAATCGAAGATTCAATGCTTCGCCGTCGAATTCGAGCCTCATCTCTCTAAGCTTCAAGGCAATCCTAAAGGTATTTACAATCAAAATTTCTAGTAATGTCGAAATAATGACTTATTAGTTGAAGTTGTTTATAGTTTTGGCTTCGGAAAATTAACTGTTGAAATTCGAGGTTTATCTCTAAGCTTCGAGGCAATCCTAGAGGTTTTTACAATCAAAATGCTAGTGATGTCGAAATAACCATTGATTAGTTGGAGTAGTTATAGCTTTCGATTGGGAATTTAAGGGTTGAAATTTGAGCTCTACCTCTCTAAGCTTCAAGGCGATCCTAGATGTTTCCAATCAAATGCTAGTAATTTCGAAATAATGATTGATTAGTTGAAGTAGTTATAGCCTGCGATTGAAAAATCGAAGGATGAAATTCGAGCTTTATCTCTCTAAGCTTCAAGGCTATCCTAGAGGTTTTTACAATCAAAATGCTAGTAATGTCAAAATAATCATTAATTAGTTGAAGTTGTTTATAGCTTTTGATCGGGAAATTAACAGCTCAAATTTGAGTCTTCTCTCTAAGCTTCAAGTCGATCCTAAAGGTATTTACAATCAAAATGCTAGTGTTATCGAAATAATCATTGATTAGTTGAAGTATTTATAGCTTTCGATCAGGAAATTGAAGGTTGAAATTTGAGGCTTATCTATCTAAGCTTCAAGTCGATCCTAAAGATTTTTACTATCATCAATGCTAATAGTGTCATATATACTCATGATTATCAGTTGAAGTTGTTAGTATTACTTTTGCTTAACTGTTAAAATTGCCAATGCAGCTATGCCTCTCGTGAGAGCTCTCTCTGAAGCTACGTCATACGCTTCAAAGGTCTGTTTCTGCATGCTTTGTCATTTGCTGAAATGATATTTATGTAATCAGGATAGTAATATCATGATGTTTTATTAGTTTGAGCAAATACTTAGGATGTTATTGTGGATGACATATTTGTTTCCCCTCTGCACTATTCATATGTATGTTTAAAAATGTAAGACACCACATAATTGTTGTTTATAATGTGCTGTGTTCGGCCAGCTTACACTCACTGAATAAAAAACTGAGTACTGGCCAACATGCATATGCAGAGTGATTCTTTCCGCCAAGGCTTGGATTCCATTAATTATATTTTCATAAATCGTTCACCATTTCCAAGCAACCAAGGTTGTAGCCTAGTGGTCAATGTAGTGGGTTGAGAATCATGAGGTCTCAAGTTCAAATTCCAGCAGAGACAAAAAACACTGGGTGATTTCTTTGCATGTGTCATAGTATTTCGAAACAAAGGTTTAAATCCCAACAAAGAATTAACATCGTTGACTATGCATCTAGTCACACACTATCATAATATGAAACAAAGGGAGTTTGTGCAATGAGATGAGTTTATTCCTCCTCTTAGCATATCCTGTAGTTTATTTCTTTGTTGCTTGGACTCTTAAAAAATGTCAACGGGTGCGTGTCGGATTTTCCAAAATAGTGTATTTTTGGAGATTCCGACATGGGCGTGGCATCAAAAGTGAAGAGTCCGCGCAACTTAGGTTTATTTCTTTACATACAAAGCAGATTTTTTTTTTTTTTTACAAAGCAGAGATTGATGCAAGGAAACAACTAATAAATGAAGCAAACGAACAAATGAAGCAGAAAGTCTAGATGGCTGATCATATTTAACAATGCAACAAATATTTAACTAGTTTTGTGCTCGACACTGTCTTAAGGATAAGAAACATGTAAAGGTTTTGAAGATTTTAATTTAGTCTTGCAAAAGATGTTTTTGCATCCTTGCATTTGGTGGTTCAAATGATGTATGATAGGTTCCTTTGATCTCTGTCCGTTGAAATGGATTACAGGATCAGGTTAAACATAACAAGCCTCTATCACTTTATGTGCTAAGAGATCACACAAGAAGCATTGAGAAGGAATTTTTGGTAACGTATTCAGTAATGGGATTGTCAAATTCGGATTTACAGCAGTTCTTGTCAGGTATGTTCATAATCACTTATGTCAGCTTCCTGTCTCTTATATGCTTTCGTTCAATATATAGAAGTTCAGGACAAACATTCATGTTTGATATTTTATGAGTATATAGTAACAACAACCTTATTTCAAGTTCCATAATTACATGTTATTGTTGGTAAGGAGACATAATCATTTGAGGCTGCAAATATGCTTTTAACAACGAGTTCAGAAAGAGATGCAGTTGCTTGTTTATTTTCCTATGACAAAATCAGTTTGATGACAAGCTTTTAGATACTTAACCTTTTCCTCCAAAAATTAAAAAACATTAAAGATTCTGAACCACTTGATTGTTTGATCTCTGGGCAAATGAAAGTGAAGCCATTTAAAAGTGAACAAGTGAATATTGCAATTCTTTATTATGGTTTCCACTTGATATTTGGCCTGCAAGCTTTTTAAAGTGAAACTCAAAACAATCAGCAATCATGGATGAATATATGATTCTACAGACTTGCAAATCCTTGAAGAAAACACAGTGCAACTTTTATGGGCAGGAAAAGAGCTCACCAGAGGGAAAAAATTGTGTGACTTTATAGGAAGAAATGAGAAGACAAAGGTACAGTTTTTTTTTTCTCCACTTCACAAGAATATATCAGTACACTTAACACTCTACCGGCTGGTGGCAGATCGTAATCAGGCTGCAGTCACCTATTCCACCTCCTGCATCACTTTCTGGTACTTCCTTTTCCTTATTAGAATGATTTTTTATTTTTTTTTGGGCATAATACATAAACAGACACTCAAACTTGACATCAACTGGAAAGTAAGTATGCCAACTTTGAGCATGCACATCTAGTTACGTCAACTCGTCTTCACCAATTGAACACTTAATGATCATCTAGACACCTCCAAAACATGTTAGCGTCGGGTGTCCATGAGACACGGCGGGGACGAGTTGGATTGTTTAGTTGTCAGTTGAGACCAAGTTGAAGTGTCTAGATGTGCATTAAGTGCTTACTTGCCCGTTGAGGCCAAGTTTGAGTGTCTATTTATGTATTATGCCTTTTTTTTGACGTTTTTGTTTTCTGCACCTTTTTTTGCCACACATAAAAAGAAAACTTCATTGTTATTATTTTATTTTGAAGGTGGAGAAAAATCTTGAAATAATAAAATGATGTCGTCTGGTCTTTGAATGACTTTTAAATCGGGAAACACACTCCTCTTGAATGACCTTTGCATTCTTTCCTGTCTGAGCTACAAAGGTTTGTGACTTATTGGGATTCAACTGCCTGCTAGTTGACTGCATATTATTGCACAACAACAACATACCCAGTATAATCCCATAAAGTAGGGTTTGGAGAGGGTAGAATGTACGCAGACCTTACCCTACTGCATATTACTGTTGAACGAAAACTATTTATGTACCTCTTGCATCTCAACTACAACTAGTGTCCCGAGGATTCTAAAGCTTAATACGCTACAAGTCAAACTCGGTGAATCCACTCACTAAATCATCTATGTAAATTTGTACCCGAATGCATATTGCTTTTGGAGTTTCTTCTTCCATAAGGTGTTTTATTTCGACTAGTCATGTCTGATTCCTTATCTTTATACTGTTGTAGTTTATGCTCATCATCTTGCCTAGTTTGATGTACATATTATGAAAAGTGCAATGCACATGATTTGAGCTTGTAGTTCTTCTTTCAATTATTTTGGACTGAGTCGTAGTAGTTGTAGTTGTTCTTTTGATTCATCTAATGGTCCTACTTCTGGGACAAACAAGGAATAATATAAATGTGTAGACCAATAAATTGTACTAATGATTGATGAACTAGAGAGGACCGACATGAGTGAAATAATATCATAGCAATGCTTTGATATTCCCCGGAGACATGAACCAAAAATAATGTTTTGATTTTTCACTAAAATACCTTAACGAGCATCCAAAGATGTGGCTTAGTAGTCAATGAAGTGGGTTGAGAACCATGAAGTCTCAGGTTCAAATCTCAGCAGAGATAAAAAATACTAGGTGATTTCTCTCCATTTGCTTTGGTGGACCAAGTTACTTGGTACCTGGTGCTGGTGGGAGATGGCAGGTATCTTGAGGAATTAGTCAAGGTGGGAGAGATTTGTCTCGGACATCACAATTTTTTTTTTTAAAAAAACTTAATGGCCGGAAGAAGTGGTTGTATCCATATTGAATATTGAGTTCAATTATATAACAAACCAAACCCATTTTTTGAGTTCACAATTAAGAAAATAGATTTTGCTTCAATATCAAACTAGTGGAGGCCAGCTATATAATAATCCTATATATTCATTGTCTGATTTAGGTCCATTCCAACATTATTCAGAGAACTCATAAAAAGGGCAGCTCGGTGCACTAAACTCCCGCTATACGTGGGGTTTGGGGAAAGGCCAAACCATAAGGGTCTATTGTATGCAGCCTTGCCCTGCTTTTCTGTCTGAGACAGTTTTCACAGCTCGAACCTATGACCTCCTGATCATATGACAACAATTTTATCAGTTACAGCTACGGCAATCTACCATCGTCCTCTTTAATTTGTGGTCGGAGTTAGTTGAAAAAACACTCACACACATGAGGTGTTTACACTAGCTGATGCTATCCCCTAAATGCATCTTTATGACTAGCAATAGTCAATTAAAATAGTCTCACTTCAACAAATTGCTTAATTCTGGTAAATTAATGTAGTTTAGTATAAGTACTCGGTGTGGGTGATTTTTTCCAGAATTAGTTATGCTTTATAAGTTCTTACTTACGTGAAAACTCTTTACTCCCGCTATTTCTTTTTTCAACCTGCTTTGAAATGTTTTTTCTGAGCCGAGGGTCTATCTTAAACCTCTCTATCTTTCAAGGTAGGGGTAAGGTTCGCGTAACCCTCCCCAAACCCCACTTGTGGGAATTCACTTGGTATGTCATTGTTGTTGTTGTACTTAGGGCGAAAGCTTTAATACTTCAATACTCCAAAAATGTTGCTTCACTCATGTCTCCATAAATGCACCAATTTTAGAGGATTCAACACACTCGGCATTTTTGAAGAGTCTGAGCAACATGGCGGGCCGGGAAGTTCCATTTCTTAAATAGAAGTATGTCATCCTCTGGTAAATGAAAGGATGATATAAAAAATATACTTTGCTTTTACAAGTGTCTTGAAAACTAGAAATTAGTGGTGATGCTTGACCTAATAACTTTGACTGTACAAAACATACAGAAAAAGGAAAAAAAGGAGCTTAGTCGACAACTTTTAGCAAGCCTTTTTGGTATTTGATTCTATATTAAGAGAAATTGGTGGGGAGAAAGTGTTTGTTGTAATATGCTTATCAGTGTATTCCTAAGTGCTCAACATAATCAATGAATCTTTACAACAATGTTTATTTTGGGTCTAATTTTTGTCAAAAATGTGGCTAACATCTTCACTTAGTTTAAGGGCTCATATACCCACTTGAAATTCAAAAGATGATTATTTCTTTTCCTCTAAAAGCAACATTAAAGTTTATGTATTTTTTTCCCCTAATACTGTTAGAAAAGTTGTTTATAAAAATCTGTCCTTCCTTGTTCTCAAGGATTTGGTCTATTGGTAAGGTCATAAAAGCCTGATGTGTGTGGATTAGGTGCATGTCACGAATTCGAATCTTGATGCAGGCAAAAGCTTGATATTAAGCAGAGAAGGGTAAAGAGGTAGATTCATTATCCACCTAGTTTCCACCCATACATAGTACCAAGTTGTTCTGGGATTTGGGTTTTCCTCACTATATACAAATATGACGGGGAAAACCCAAATTGATATGAATGGGAGATGCTGCTAAAACTAGTTTTTCTCGGTAATGGTAGATACAAAGTCACTCGACTAAAATGAGAGTGAACAACCACAATCTTACACCCTATGATTATACGGAGGAATGACTTGAAAGAGACAATAACCAAATTACAACCACAAATCACAATAAACACAATAATTCCACAAGGGGATTCGGAAAGAGTAGAGTGTATGAAAAACAAAAAAATATTGAATCCAAATATTTAAAAATCGTACCAAACTGACCGATAAACAATTCTATAAGTCTCTTCCTACGTATAAATAAAAGAAGTGCTCCTTAATATCTTTTTATTTATTGAGGGAAAATTCTGATTCAATCATAAAATAAAATATCATAGTGAGGTCACTCTAATAAAAGGAAATACCAAAAATAATCATCAATTTTGATTGCAAAAACCCCACTTGTGTGGCACTCAAGAATAGCTGATGCATTAGATTATGTTATTCTATTAGTCTCTTCCTACGTATAAATAAAAGAAGTGCTCCTTAAACTTATTGCTATTGGAACCATTTATTTATTTAGCTTTAAAGTGAGTTAATAGAATAACATAATCTAATGCATCAACTATTCTTGAGTGCCACACAAGTGGGGTTTTTGCAAGCAAAATTGATGATTATTTTTGGTATTTCCTTTTATTAGAGTGACCTCACTATGATATTTTATTTTATGATTGAATCAGAATTTTTCCTCAATAAATAAAAAGATTTGCTATTATTAGTCTGTGATGATAAGAGATAGTAATATATATTAAACAAAAAGTTATTATACACGAGAAATAAAGAGCATAAGTAGTCAATATTAATAGAAAAGAAAATTCAATAGTAATACTTTTGATTTGTTACCAAAATTATTTAGTGACGTGAAGGCAATAATGTAAAAATTTAGTGAGCAAATATGAAATTAACCTCCTTAAAATATAAAGTTAGAAAATACTTGACTCAAATTAAGCAAAGTGACCCAGTATAAAGGGAATCATGTATGATAAAATAAATAATTATTGATGTACTTTAAGGACCATTAAACCACTATCTTTTTTCTGCCTTCGTTGATTCTTATTCTAAATAAAATCATCATTAGCTTCATTAATTTACACATTAAACTAATAGCACTAGCAAATTTATTACTTAAACTTAGGCTTGAAGCTTTGTAATAATTTTAATATGTAGCAGTCAAAAGACAAATTCATCCAACAAGGATACTCTATTTAATTTTTGCATTATGCTCAAAATAGCTCTTTATTAGTTCATCATGAAGAGTATTATTTTTGTTTAATCATTTGGTATTCAAACTTTACTTGACCGACTAATTCGAATTAGCGCCATGTAGGGCCAGTCTAAAGGGGAAGCCTTTTTTACCTGAAGTTCCTCTATTCCTCGAGCTCGAATCAAGGACTTTGGTTACATTTGGAGGAATCTCAAAATCCCATCCATCTCCCCGTAGTTCTTGTCTATGTTGCTCGGTTTTTAAAAGATATTGTCACACTCGTGTCAGATCCTCCAAAATGCTATCCATTTTGGAGGATCTGACGCACATCCAACGACATTTTTAAGAGTTCGAGCAACATAGGTTCTTGATGGTAGAATAATTCCTTATTAATAATAAGCAACTCTCTACTTGTCATTTGTAAATGATCACCTAGAGATAATGACTCTTTGCATTCAAGGTTCAAATTCCAGTAAAGACAAACAAGACTAGGTGATTTCTTTTGATTGTCTAAGGTTTGATAGACAGAGTTATTCGATACGTGTACTAGTAGCAAGTAACACGTACTCGGTGGAATAATGTACTAGAAAAACCTTCATTTGGCATTTATCACAAATTTTCTAACAGAGTTATGCTCTGGAAAGCCAAGTATTGTAGAGGCTTATTGCACAAAATTGTGAAAGAAAGAAGCAATCATATAATAAGATAACTTAAAAGTTATTTTCATTTCAATTCCTCCAGTAAAAGAAGAAACGATTACAAGAAAAAACCCTAGGTGATTTCTTCCCGTCTGCCCTAGCCTTGGTAGACCTAATGTCTGTTGCTGGTGGAAGGTGACAGGTATCTCGTGCAATTAGTCGAGGTGCATGTAAGCCACGGTTATCATTGAAAAAAGGAAAAATTTATCCCCTGCAGAGTCCAGGTCTTTCTTGTTCTTCAGTGATCACTTTAGAAGCTGACAATGAACAAACTCCAATGTCACTTATTGTCTTTCTTGAAATCTGAGAATTTTTGCAATGAGCAATTGCTGCTTGAATTGAATTCTCTATATCTGAATATGAATTGTTGCTTCTCTTGAAAAAATGCATTTCTTGAAATTCATTTGAATTATTCGAGCTTGAAGCTGACAAGGAGCCAGAAGTAGACGATGAAAATGAAGACGAAGATGATTTAGTTGTGGAAAATCTTTTAATAGCTCCTGAGAATGACCTTCTATGTCGACCTCTGATATCTTGATCGCGATCATTTACTTTTTTGACCCCTTTTGAATTTGCACCACCTCTATGAATTTGCCCAAATGGTTCTTTCTTACCTTCTTTAGCTATTGGAAAAGGCCCTTTTTCGATGTTTCTTGTAGCAGCTGCAGAGTAGTCGTTCGAGCAACCAGATTTGGAAAAGAAAGACTTGAGATAAGAGCGCGAAGACTTAAGTTTAGAACCAAACGTGGAATTCTTTATTTGCTTGAGTTTCTTCGCCCATGACCTTTTTGTGTTCTCATCATCTGCTGGAAATACGTTGTTTGCATCAGCTGAATACTCGAACATGTATTCTTCCGGATTGAGTTCCCTGCTAACTTGACAAGACTCAACGGGAGAGATATTACATGATTCAAACGGAGTGTTATTACTCGTAGGAGTATTCGTAGTAGTTGTGAACAAAGGAGTACTAAAAGACTCATCAAAAACATCGTTTTTTTGAGTTCCATGAGAATGTTTATTAGGATTTTGAAGTAATTTCTCTACCATTTGTGTTGTACCAAAAGGGAGGTGAAGTGGAAGAAGTTTTCCATTATGGAATAATTCATCAGCTGGTGAAGTTGTTGTGTCTTTATCAATAGAATTTGGAAACATTTGGAATTCAAATTCTCTAGCTTGAGAAGGGGAATTTGTGAATTGTGAAAATATGTTTGAATTTGAACTTACTTCCATGTCTATATAATCTTCTTCTTCAACTACATTGTCACACGAACGACGAATTTCTGCATATTCCATGGTGTTTTTAACTCTGTGTTTGTGAGTTTTTTGAAGTTTTGGAAGTTTTGGAAGTGTAAGTTTGAGTTTTTAAGAGCAAATGCAGGGGAAGAGGACCATTTTATAAAGAGGATGGTTGTGTAGCTTTTTTATTTTTTTTTAAAATGGCTTGTAAATAAAGTGATATTATGCATATTTTAATTGATCCCAAACATGAAATTTAGTACATAAAGGGGAAAATTGTTTATGTTGTTATACATTTCTTAATTCTTATAATACTTCTTTTAGTCTCATTTTCCACTTGCCCTTTTATTTTTGGGTAATGCTAGTGCCCAGGTCAGCTTGAGGATACCTCGACTACTTCATTTGTTATTTTCCTCCTTTTATTTACCCTATTGGACTTATACTTTTTCATAGTTGATAGTGATTTATGTGCGTAGAAATAATGTCTACTGGTCGCTTTTTGGCTGTCTTTTAAAAAATAAACATTGTCATAAAATTTCAAATTCCATAGATGAAGTTCTGTGACGATATCCTGGAGTTTCACTTGTGAATTTTGAAACTCTATAACAACGACTATTTTTCGATTACATGTGAATTTTGAAACTCTACTATTTTTCTATTACAAGGGTTGAAAAGTGGGTATTTGTGAATTTTACCCCCTAGGTGCAAGCACATAACTTGAGCTAGATATATAGTTTGAATAATTTTAAAGAATATATACTTATAGTAAGTTCACACTCATTGTCTTAAAAGAGTAGTTAGGTAGTGATAGTACTCAAGATCTATTGATTTAAAGTTCTAAATTCAATGAATGTCTTTCTATTTCTCTAATTGTTAAGAAAAAAAATCTCAATGAATCATTTGATAGTTATGGAGATTTATTATCAAATTACTACCCAATAATGATTTCTCATTTTTGTGTTATGTCTCCCCCACCAAACTCATTGCTTATATCATTTTGGACATTAATTCATGTACTTCATGAACATGTCTTCAAATTTGATAATTTTCCTAATAAAACAAAGGTAGGTAAGTCAAATTAGAGATATATTTTTCTTACTTTGCTCTAATGTCTAGTTGTCAAATTAACTTATATCATATTAGTCCATCATTAAATCATTAACATCGCCATCTTTTTATAATCGAGAAATTCGTTTGGTGTCAATCCTAAATTTTTTGTTGCTCTTGTTGTTATTGCTCTCACCTATCAATACGCCACCTCAACAACTAAGATTCTCTAACCTTTTCTATCTGTCTTTAACCAACTACAACTCTACTACCCTTCTCTACTTAAATACCACGTTTAGCTCACATGGCGTAAGTACATCACAAGTCCCGCAACTTTTGTAACTTGAACTAAGCCACAATGCACTTAATCAATTATAAGAGTTGTCATTGTATAACTAAGAGATCACTCAAGCCGTGAAAACAAAGTAGAATTATTTCACATATAGCGGAAACTTTGTGCACCAAGCTATATACAAACTTAATGAACTTTGACATTTAATCCATTTCATTTCTCAAAAAAATAACAAAAAATCAACACAATTTTCATCATTTTTTCCCCTATAAACGAGAATGTGGGATTTTGTGTGCATGGCACTTTAGCTAAAACAGTTATTTACTTTAGAGAAAGCTTAATAAAAATAGATATAATAATACTTGGAGCTCACGAACCACTTTGCTTTGCCTAGTTTCCTGCTCTTTTTTTTTACTGGATTCCAGGAGCTTTATTTTTAACTTTATCTTACTGTCTTTATCAAGATAAATTAAAAAATGTCACTTCACCATAGTATATATATATATATATGTTCTTTCACCTAAATTTGTTCACTTGTCTGTGTCTTTTTCAATATAGATAATAATTAATGCACAAAATCAAGAAAGAACATTATAAAAAACGAGAGATAATGGTCAAAAACACATATGAACTCGTCTTTTTTAATATCAGTTGTTTTATTTTCTTATTAGGACTATCACCGGTTGTTCTATTTTCCTACTTGAACTATCACCATCTATGTATTAAAATACACTTAGTTGCGTAGATGATGATAGTTCAAAAAGAAAAAAAGATTGAAATGATAGTTGGATTAATCAGCTTCTCGAGATGTATTTTCATCTTTAATTATCAGTTGTTTCCTTTTCCTACTTAAACTATCACCATTAATCTATGTGCTAAAACACACCTAGTTGCGTAGATGATGATAGTTTATCTAGAAAAAGAAAAAACTGATAGTTGACCTAATCAAATCCAAGATGTGTTTTAATACATAAATGGTATTCCCCCGTCTCATTTTGTCATGTGACACTTTTTGAATTTTGAAATTCAAACAACTTTATCTTTGACCGTAAGTTTTTCATAGATGTTTTAAACATTTTGAATTATCAATTATTGTTACTTATAACACTTTTTACGTAGTTTACAAATATATAAATTTCATTTCAAAAAAATTGAAGATTCCATACGTAAAATCCCTATCAAATTTAAACTATTCGACTCTCGAAAAATGAAAAGCGTCGCATAAATTGGGACGAGGTAGTAATATAGTGATTATCTGCGTCTTTTTTTCAATATAGATATTAATTTATGTACAAAATCATGAAAACAATATTAAAAAAAATATTAAACAATGAATAATTAGATTGTTGACATTGAACTACTAATAAACAAAACAAAGAAACAAGAAAACACACGATCCGACAGTTTATGGTGGAGTAAAGAAAAGTTGGAACTCGAGAGACTCTTTCTTTAGTTCTTTTCAAGTTGAAACTTCCCCACTCTCATTATAAAATTTTATATATTATATTATATATACTTTTACGTACAATGTTTGGTATATAATATCTATATAATTAATAAAATAATATGTTGAGTTAAGCTGGTTATATTACTCTGATAGTTTCTTGTCTTTATTTTTATTACCATTTGTTATTTTTGATATTTTAATTATCGTATTATGTTTTTTGTAGTTACGTTACTATTCCTTCTTCCAGACTGCTTTATCATGCTTTCTATAGTATTTTGTCATGACTTCTTTTCACTTTAGTTAATTTTTTTTTGAACAACTTTGTATTGTTTTTCCTTGAAACGGGGTCTATCGGAAATAACATCTCCGCTTTTCAAGGTAGGGTAAGATCTGTGTACATTTTTCCCTCTTTAGACCCCGCTTATGAAATTATAATGAGTGTATTATTATTAAATGGCTCACGTTTCCTTCATAAGGCCTCATAACTAAGAGTATCGATACAACATATATATATATAACTTTGCAATCTTCTTAGCTATCAATGTGAGAGTTTATTCATATACCTAATTATAACAATCTTTCCATCGAACTAAGTTTGATGTGACACATTTAGGCGCCCATCTTTTTACTGTTGTCAATGAATCTCTTCCATGTTCGATTCTACTCTATGTTAGAACATTTCTATACCATATTCCATGGGTTAATTTTCGAGATTCATTGTATATCATCGATGTGACCAAACATTTATAACCATTAGAACTCAAAGCTAGCTTATTCTCATATGTGTGTCTTCAAACTACATTCAACATGGTAAACATCGTAAATAAAGCTCCACACCATCTCTCTGTCATCTATATACTCATCTAGTCAAATTATTGGCTCTAATATAAGTTGTTGGGTTACGTCAGTCAAAAATAACTTTTATAACATAATGCAATATTGTCTGCTTTAGGTGAAATTGCAGGGTTTTTTTTTTCTTCAGAAAGTATCACACCATTAAGAATATATCCACACATCGCATGTATGTTTTCAATTTTTCTACTAGAGACTAATTTGTTCGTACATATATCCAATAGAATGCCATATTTTGATGTAACTTAACTTATACATAAAACTATATATTATTTTTATATGGGATAGAATGTGAGATAAGAATTTATATTTTAATGATATCATAAATAGTATCTATACATAGAATCATTGCTCTCAAATTGCACATAAGTTGCCTCTGAGAACACCAAGGGGCACAACTTTTTTTTTTTCCATTCCAAGATAGACAGAAAAGGAAGTGAAAGAGCAATTACAGGCACAATTTGGATAAATATATGACCCACCAATAACAGAAATTCTGGATGTTGTTGTTCCAATTTTTCATGTCAAAAATAACAAAAAAATATATTTAGAGACTTTTTTCATAGTTGAAACAATGAGGGCCTTCATTGTTGGATATCTTTCTTCACTAAGAGCAAAGTTGATAGACATCTTCTTAGGCTTAACAACCTCAAAATATGCACATTTAGCTAGTCATTTTCACCAAAAAAAAGTTGCACCGTATATAAAGGCGGGTTCAGAATTTGAAGTTTATGGATTCTTAAAACGATCTGGAGTTAATATTATACAATAATAATTGAGTATATAGTTGAATACTTATACATATTTAGTGAATTTTTTATCGTATATATGTATACAGGGTATATATAAGCAAAAGCTAATGAGTTCTCGTGAAGTTTATGCATTCCTGCAACGATCTTTAAGTTAGTATATACTAATAATAATTGAGTTTAAAGTTTAAAGTAATAAATTTCTTATTATATACCACCCTGCCTGGTGTTTACACTTAAGTTAATAGATGTGTTTGTATATTGCCCTTTATCACTTAACTAAGGTTATTAATTAACGGGCCTTCCTAGTTCTTACCTTATTAAATCACTTAACGATAATAATTTAATTTATTCGATTTCGATTTGACATAATTACCTGTTATAAATATGACCCACCAATAGCATAAATTCTGGATAATGGTTTCAATTTTTCATGTAAAAAATATTTAGAGACATTTCATAGTTGAAAACAGTGAGGGCCTTCACTGTTGGATATCCTTCACCAATAGCAGAATTTAAAGTTTTTTATGAATTTTTAAAGGCGATCTCAAGATGATATACAATAATAATTGAGCTTATAAATCACATATGTATAGATATTTAGTAAATATTTTATTCTATATATTACTATGAGGAAAAGTTATTGAGTTCTCGTGAACATGTAGATTGTACTCTAGATTTGTCACTGCAACATGCTAAGGGCGGATCTAAATCATATATTGTATGTGTCCATGGGAATTCAGTAGTTTTTTCGTAAAGACTCTATAATTATTTTTTTAATTAAATATTTAAATATGAACTCAATAATTATTACTCCATATTAACCTGAAATCGTTGCACTAGGTATCAATCAAACTTTGCTTAATTATATCAAATATATACCTCTTGACTTTGATCATTTAAAAACTCAGATTCTTGAAAAATATCATGGTAACATTTATCAACTACTCCACTTATGATATTTTAAAAAAATAAAATCAAGATCCTCTGTTCTAAACAAGTTGGGATTAGCTATATAATCGATGTTCGTCATATCTCTGCAGTGTAGATGATATATGACCCACCAATAGCAGAAATTCTGGATAATATTGTTCCAATTTTTCTTGTTAAAAAACAACAAAAATATTTAGTGACTTTAATAGTTGAAACAGTGAGGGCCTTCATTGTTGGATATCCCCCCTGCAATAAGAGCAAAGTTGATAGACACCTTCTTAATCTTAACAACCTCAAAATATGCACGTTTGGCTAGTCATTTTCACCAAAAAAAGTTACATTTTATACGAAGACGGGTTCAAAATTTAAAGTTTATGGGCTTTTATGATGTTTTCAAGTTAATATACAATAATAATTGAACTTATATAGTTGAATATGTATAGATATTTAGCGAATTTCTTAGTACATATATGTAAGATATGAGAGAAAGCTATTGAGTTCTCATGAACTTGTTGGTCACTTGGTTGTACTCTAGATCAGCCATTGTTAGAGGCCAGGGGCGGATCTAGAGCATAATGTATATATGAGTTCACGGGAATCTAATAGTTTTTTTCTTCATATACTATGTATTTCTCTTTAAAAATCCATAATATTTATAAATATATGACTGTGAAATCCAATTATTATTGTATATTAACCTGAAGTTGGTGTAGGAGAGCCTATAAACTTAATTCAAATTCAAAATCTACTCTGACAGAGGCAGATTTCAAGATTTGAAGTTTACGTGTTCCTGCGATAACCTCAAGTTAACTATCAATGAATCATTTGATAGTTAGAGACATTCCCTAGGATATCTTCCTTCATCACTAGGAGAAACGTTGAAAGACAACCTCAAACTATGCACGTTTGGTTGATCATTTTCATAAAAAAGATTACACTCTATTTATATAAGTCGATTCAGAATTTGAAATTTATGAATTCTTATAACGATATCATGTACTCTAGATTTTTCATTGCAAGAGGTTAGGGGCGGATCTAGATCGTATATCATATGTGTCTATGGGAATTTCGTAGTTTTTTTATAAATACCCTATATATATAATTAAAAAATTTACTAAATATTTAAATATGAATTCAATTATTATTGTATATTAACCTGAAGTCGTGGTAGGTATTGATCAAATTACTTTGCTTAATTGTTTCAGATCAATACTTCATGACTTTGATCATTTAGAAACTCAAATTCTTGAAAAATAACATCTATCAACTAATACTCCACTTATGAAATTAAAAAAAAATCAAGTTAGATGAAAAAATAATCTATTTATGCATATGGTATTGATTTGAAATGAAAGTTTCATACATTGCACCCGGCTTTATCAAACCTTCATAAAACGTATTCGGCTAATGCGATTTATGAAGCTTTGATAAATCGGCTATATCGAGTAAAAAAATAATTTTGTGATGCATAAACTTTGTTACATATTTTATCGTATTATATTATGTTGTATTGGATCCTCTATAATAATATTTCACTATAACAACAATATTTTTATGAAATCGATCTATATCATGTTATCTGATATTATATGTTCTCTATATATAATAACATTTCGCTACAACAATAAAAAAATATCGAGAAAATCAATATAACAGAAATTTAACTATACACTAAGATGTCAATTTCCCAAAAAATACTACTCAACCACTAACTTAAAATCTTGGATTTGGATCTTATTTTAAGTCCATCCAATTCTTGTACACTTTATTTATCCAGAAGCATAAGAGGCCATGGACAATGATTTAGCCATCCAAAAGACAAGACAACTTTCCAACTTATAAAATTTTGGACCATATATTAATTCTGTTTAAGTCATTAGAAAAAAAATAATTAAATTGATCCACATATATCCTTGTCTTGTTCACACCATAACCTTTAATTTAAAGCAAGCACTAAAAAGTCCTTTTTCTTCTATGGACCTTTCATGACTGTCCACATAAGAGCAACCCAACGACATAAGTCCAACAATAAGGCTTGTTAGAGGAAAAAGCTTTTTATCAAGGATTTTTTTTTTTATTCTTAAAACTCGAACTTTCAAATTTTGTATTTGAGAGGATTTCTTTTTCAACGCAATATTCGGTATTCCTTCACTTATTTAGTTGAAGAAAATTAGAATCAAGAAAAAATATGACTTTCTGAAGTAATAACTATTAATTACGTGATACATCTGAAAAATCAATCATTTAATCTGGTTAAGGATGAAGAGGTCAATATATCTAGCCAACCATTGGTGAAGCTAGGGGACGGAGCGCAGGGGGATGGTCAATAATTTCGATTTTTGAAAAGTATCATGATCGTCCACTAAGAATCGGGGACCTACAAGCATGCATAGGCGAATCCAGGATTTCAAGAAAACGGGTGCATCATTGCTTTAGAATTTCATTTTTTTTTTTAAAAACGAGTGTTATTAGTTACTAAAAAAATTTGAAGTGAATTGTGGTTGGCTAGGATTGAACTCAAAACCTTGGTGTTAAAATCTGGCTGTCAAACAGTGAACCATCCAGCAACTTTAAGAACGGGTTCAACAAGTGTTTATTTAATATGTTCTTTAATAATTATACAAGTAATATATCGAGTTTAATCGAATGACCACGGATTCCGGTGACCCAATTTTTACACATAAATTCGCCACTACAAGCATGAGTGCTCACGGGTACATTATACCCTACCTATAAGATTAATTTTTATTCATGTATACTCGATGTTAAATGTCCTTGATCTTTTTGTATTTTAACTATTTTATATTTTGAATTTTCTTAGTGAAAATTTTAGATTCACCGCTGCACCAAAGACTAGAAAATGGTTTTAAAAAATAAGCAATCATCTAATTCGACCCATTGAATATAAGTTGGATAACTGACCATTTAAAAATGAATCAAATATGAATATTATCCACTAAAATAAATATCTAGATATATAATATGGATTTCAATGTTATAAATATCTAATTGTTTTCTTGTTATTTTTCATGAATTCCTTATTATCAATCAGAATTGAGACAGGGAGGAGAGGCGAAAGAGAGATTTTCGAGCCTGCAAGCAGCAAGCAACAACGGCTTTTCCGCCGTTGCGCGCTAGCTCGTCGCTAAAAGTATTACTAAACTACAAAAAGAAAAATTGTCCCCAAATGCTTAAACATTTGTGACAAATTATTTGTCGTAAAAAATAATATTTTTTTTTGTAGTTAATAGTATGCTTTGTCACTAAAAGGTTATTACTACCGACAAATTATATAGTCGCTAATTATTTTACTTCAATTAGTGACGACATCAATTGTCTCTAAAGTTTTTTGCATTTCGTAGTTGAACAAAATCTATTTTTGTCACTAATGATACTTTCTAAAAAAAATAAATTTTGTTCTTAATGTATTAATTATGGATAAATTTATTATTATAAAAAAGGTTAATGTTCCTATTATCTCCCATCTCAATTTTTTTAACCCCTCCCCAGGAGAGGCTCCCACATTATGCTTTCTTGGAGACTCGCACTCACAACCTTAAGGTTGGAAGTGAGGAGTGTTTACCATCCGATCAACTCTCTCTTGTCTCTCATTTTTATTTTATTTTTAACTTCATTCACTTCTTTCAAATTTAAATTTTGTAGAAATAATATATTTTATGATTATTTATACACATACACAAATGCATGAAATTTATCACCCACAATTCATTCAAATGTAGATTATATTTTAATTAAACTGTATATTTTTAAAAATATTTTTAAATATATTCAGTAAGATTCTGTCATTTTATTTATTTATTTTTATAAATTATTCAGTACAATTATAAATTTACATAACATTAAACTTTTGATTTTATTAAAACAATTTGAATAATCGGTTCAATTCGATCAGTAAATCAACTGTTTTGAAAAAACATCGATACTCATAACTATAGTAATTCATCATAATATATCTGAAATCGTAATTGGATCATTTCTTTCATTTGTGCTTTCATTTTTTAGTTTATTTCAATTTTCACACTGATGAAAAAGTTAACATAAATTAATGAAATATTTTGCACCTTTGCAAAGTCTAAGTTTGTAAGTCGATGTTATCTCTGAATAGTTGTTTTACGTACGTATGTGGAATTACTATTAAATATGTACATATTTTTAGGCAGAAGCAAATAGATCGACTTAGTCTATGCAGTTTACCAATCACAAATCAACAGACACGCTCAAAAATTAGCA
>JAJOOO010079945.1:0-21419 GCA_029582685.1 Solanum piurae
TGGCCTAAAGGTGATACTTAGTGTAGATAGGACTATGGACCCTATCTATGCATTGCACAAGTAGAACTAAGGGTTACCTATGTTGTTGTTCTATTACGATGTTATTGTCTTGATATTGACTATGCATGAGTGGTGTGTCTTGTAATAGATGATATGTGCACTATGACTATGATTATAGACTATGCCTATGGTGATGTTTATTACCCTTTGTGCTTTGATGAACTATATGTGAGTTGTTTATGACTTATGATTCTTCAACTCTTTCAAGATGATGTTCAAAAGTGCATAAAGCATGGTTTCAACTAAACGTCCCTTTTAAGCATGTTTTTATGGTTTTTATGCATGGCTTCCATCCTTAGTACTTTTGTGCTAACCCCTTCTTCTACATTTCTTACAAAGTGTAGGGTTTGGAGATGTGGTGTCTTATACTTGGAAGATAGGTTTTTAAGGAGCTTGGGAATGAAGACTTGGGGAGTCCTCATAGTTTCGAGGACGAACCCACCTTGGTCACTTATGTCTCTTTACTTTATGTCTTTATAATTATGTAAGGGCTCCCTAAGTTGTACTAAAAGAGATTTAAATCTAATGTTATAGATGGTTTGAGACAGTGTCATAGACTCTCTTATTTTATAGTCTTCGATTGTAAAGAAAAGTTTTAAATTTTCCGCTATTTTTCATATGCTTTAATGTTCATGATATGCTAAAGGCTTGTATAAGACCTCCGAGAGGTCGAATGCGCCATGTTACGACTAGGGGGTGCTCTCGGGTCATGACAAATTTCATACTAACCACGAGCTGGATAAGGTATGCCAGAACCTATATTATGAAACAATATAGGTAGAAAGTATGCGGTCACTAGTCAGAATGTATTGAATATGGGAAAATTCATAAACATGAGATAATAACTTAATAAATCTGAAAACATGATAATACAATGACCAAGTAAACAAAACATGAAACTGATTATCCAATTTTGAAAACAAGTACAAGGTCATGCAATATTCTAAATATTATAATCATTTATGGGAGATATTATTAACCGATATAAACCATATGATCTACAATATAGAGTTCAATGTTATGCTCCCACACTAAAAAAGGGTGTCTTACTTGCCAGGGTAAGAACAATGAGTCAGAGCTTAGGTGGATCTACTAGCTAAAGTCAATCAAGACAAAGTTCTATGGGGCTCGTATTTCTATGAAAAAAGGATTAATACTTTTAACACCTCGGAATCTAGTAGGCTAAGGTAGGGATAAGTGAGAGGGCAAGAGCAAAAAAAGGGAGGCTTGGGCAAGCCTTCACCAACACAACCTAACTTTCCACGGCCACCATGACGCCTCATGGTGAGGACCACAGGCTGTGGTGTTGCTCGTTGTAAGCTAGGCAGTAGCTAGGATACACTGCCCACAATAGGACCCTTCCCACGAGGCACAAGATGGCTCGTGAAGGCCACCACAGGCCGTGGGAGGGGCCGTGGTCATGACTTGGGTTTTTTGGGGAAAAGGGGGTGTCAACCTAGCCACTGGTCAAGGGATCACGGGCACCACTACGGGGCGTGTGCCCCTTGATGGGCCGTGGTGCCTCCGTGGGAGTGAATTGACAGTTATTAGTTCAGGGGTTTTTGGGTCTTTTACGGTTTTAAGTAAATCAAAGTTGTGTCATTTTACCCAAGCCTAGGACCCCTATATAAGTTATTTTAACCTCAGAACTCATCCATTAAAGTCATTATTTCTGTAAACTAAAGCAAAATCAAAGTTTTTCCTCCCCAAAATATTTCTCTCTCTAGAAACTTGAAGAAGAAGAAAGGATTCAAGCTAGGATCAAGGTCAAGCTTCAATTCCACCATTGAAGTTAAGCATTCAGCTTTGAGGTATGATAGTTTTCATCCATGGATTCCCAAAATCCTCTATTTCAGAGATCAGAATTCCCCAATTCAGTTAGAATTTTCTTCAATTTTCATCGGTTTTCTTCAATGGTGATTTAAATGATTGAATTATGATCCTTATGCATGAATTTATCAAATATGATGATTTTATGTTGGTTTCTCCATGAACCCATGTAACCCCCATATTTTTAAGTTATGAATCATGTGATGTGGGATTTTAATCTTCAAGGAAGAGTTTTATGAAATTAAGCATTTATTGCAAGATTTACATGAATTTATGCTGAAATCCATATCTAACTCATGTTTTCTAAGTATTGATGATTGAAAGTGGGTTTTGAACCTCAAGAGGTAAATTATGGACTTAGGCATTTTCTTATGGAATCTATGTGAATGTTTTAAGGGTGCTTTAAGAGTAAAGTACCAGTGATGATGTTGTTGTGTTGTTGAAAGGACATTCTCATAAATACATAACTAGCATGATGTAAAAGGTTTTCTCACATAAGAATGATTCTTAGGTTGAAAGGTTTTATCACCTAATTGACTCAAAGATTTAAGAGTTATCTTAATGAAACTAGCTTGGATTGGTAATCCAAGGATGAACCTTTCCATGAATAATGTGGTATTGTAAGAAATGACTATTCTGTGGGATTTATGCTTAGCACCGAGAAGATATTGATAATGAGATGGAAGCTCTCCCGAGTAGAGACTGGGTTTCTAGAAGCAATCTCATGAGATTGAAGCTCTCCCGAGTAGAGGTCGGGTTTCTAGTAGCAATCTCCCTATCCCCCAACTATGTGCCCTCATAGATTGATTGACTAGCGGATCCACTTAAGCAAGAAGTTCATGATTCTACCTTGGCAAGTAGGACAACCATTTTTTGTGTGGGAGACACCAGGGGAATATGTTGTTGCTCACATGGTCTCTATGTCAGTTAAAGCTAATCCTGCACATTAATAATGAACTAAGGTTACTGCAAGAAGTATCACATATGAGTTCAAATGTTTTAAAGATGATGTTAGCTTGCATTGACCACGATGTTATGTCTTATGTTTTCTAACTCTTTTATATCATGTTTTAGCTTGGTCAATTGCATGTCATGAAATGAAGTGTCTCTTTTAGCATGTTTTAAATGTTTTATGCATGCCTATCATACTTGGTACATTGTTTGTACTAACACAAAATCTTGCCTACATTTCCCCAATGTAGGGTCCGACATTCAAGGTCATCAGTATTTTGGCTAGAGGTAGACATGAGATATTTCGAGCTTTGGTGACTCCTCATTCTCCGAGGATGGATTTTCATTGTTGTAGTTCCTTTTCTTGTATTTCACTCTTTGACATGATGTATGGACTAGGACCAATTTCATTCTATTGTATTAGATGGCTATGATCAAATGTATTAGACTTCCACCTTACTTTTATAAAATGGTTTGGACTTGGACTATTGTTTTACTCTTATTGTTCTATTTCTTATTTTATGAGAGCTAAGTGGCTTGTATGGAGTCCTTCGGGGATCTATACGCCATGTTACATCTAGGGGTACTCGTGACAAACTTGGTATTAGAGCCAGGCTTAGAATGGTCCTAGGATGTCTCATATGCCACATCTAGTAGAGTCGTGTTCATAAGTGTGAAGCATGCCACATTTATGAATGAGAGGCTACAAAATGATTTGGAAACTCCACTTCTTTCATTACTCTTAAGTCGTGCTATAGAGCTTAACCTTGGTGCCATGACCCTTTTGAAATGACCTCCAAAAGTGAGAAGTGAATTGAGGGCCACGATTGGAAATAATGGATAAAGGCACTCCATGCAACTTCACCATCTCTCTTATGTACAACTTGGCATAGACGTCCGCCTAAAAGGAAACCTTGACTGGAATAAAGTGTGCCAATTTTATCATCCGATCTACAATAACACAAATAGAGTCATGTTGTCTCCGGGTGCGAGGCAAACCAACAATAAAGTCCGTATTCACCTCTTCCCACTTCCAAGTAGGAATACCTATATCTTGGGATAAACCTCACGGTCTTTAATGCTCAACCTTAACTTGTTGACAATTAGGACACTGAGCCACAAACTTCGTGATATCTTTCTTCATCCCATTCCACCCATTCCACCCATAGACCTCCCACAAGTCACGATACATCTTGGTGGCTCCCGGGTGAATAAAATACTGAGAACTATGGGATTCCGAAAATATTTTCTCTCTCAAGTCATCAGCATTAGGAACACACAAACGACATTGGTATCTAAGTACACTGTGTCCCCCTTGAGAGAAAGCCTCAAAGGGTTTCTTAAGTACCACCTCTTTCAACTCACCTAAAATGGGATCAAGGCCTTGCTTAGATTTCATATCCACCACAAAAGATGATTCTGCCCCATTGTGAACCATAAATCCACCCTTGGTGGAGTCCACCAATTGAAAACAGAACCGGGCCAACCTATGAACATCTCGAACCAACTCTTTCTTATCATCTTCGATATGAGCAACACTACCCATAGAAAATCGACTAAGAGCATCCGCTACCACATTGGACTTGCCGGAGTGATAAAGAACACTCATGTCATAATCCTTCAATAATTCAAGCCACCTTCTTTGGAGAGATTCAAATCCTTTTGACTAAACACGTGTTTGTAAACTCTTGTGATCGGTAAACACATCAACATGAACCCCATATAAATAATGCCTCCAAATCTTTAAGAAAAAACCGACCGCCACTAATTCAAGGTCATGGGTCAGATAATTCTTCTCACGGACTTTAAGTTACCTTGAAGCATAGGCAATCACTTTACCATTTTGCATAAGCACACATCCCAACCCAACTCTAGAGGCATCACAATATACAACAAAGCCATTTGTACCTTCTGGTAAAGATAACACTGGAGCAGAAATAAGTTTATCGTTCAACTCTTGGAACCTTTTCTCACAAGCTTCCGACCAAATGAACTTAGCCTTCTATTGAGTCAAAGCCGTCATCGGAGAGGCAACGGAAGAAAATCCCTCAACAAACCTTCTATAATAACTAGCCAAACCCAAAAAGGTTCTAATGTCTAAACGAGTAAGAGGTCTTGACCAACTCTTCACCGCATCCATATTCTTAGGATCAACCTCAATACCCTTACTTGACACAATATGCACAAGGAATGTTACGGACCTTGACCAAATTTCACACTTGCAAAACTTTGCGAAAAGTTGACACTCCTTAAAAACTTGCAATACGATTCTCAAATTGTCAACATACTCACCCTCACTCCTTGAATAAATTAAAATGTCATCCATGAACACAATCAAAAACATGTCAAGGTATTGTCTAAACACCCTATTCATCAAGTACATAAATGCCACCGGAGCATTAGTCAACCCAAATGATATTACCAAAATCTCATAATGACCAAACTAGGTTCTAAAAGTTTTCTTTGGAATATTTTCACCTCTCACCCTTAATTGGTGATAACCCGACCTAAGGTTAATTTTTGAGAAAAAACTTACCCCTTGTAGTTGGTCAAATAAATAATCTATCCCTGGAAGAGGATACTTGTTCTTAATGGTCACTTTGTTCAACTGACAATAATTGATGCAAATACAAAGAAACCCATCTTTCTTTCTAACAAACAATATGGGAGCACCCCAATGTGAGATACTCGGTTGGATGAAGCCCTTATCCAACGAGTCCTTCAATTGTTCCTTCAACTCCTTCAATTCAGTCGGGGCCATTATATAAGGAGGAATTGACATAGGTTGTGTATCTATGAGAAGGTCAATATCAAAGTCTATTTTCCGCTCGGGAGGAATACTGAGTAGATCATCTGGGAACACTTCTGGAAATTCATTTACAACGAGGACCAACTCAAGAGTAGGGGTTTCTGAATCTACATCCCTCACCCAAACAAGATGGTAAATGCAACCCATAGAGATTATATTTCTAGCTTTAAGACATGAAATGAACTGACCCTTAGACATATAATTTCCCCCTTCCACTAAAGGATAGGCTCAGTTAGGAACTGAAACTTTACCACACAAGTTCTACAATCAATCAATGCATAGCAAGAGTGCAGCCAATCAATACAAAGTATAACATCAAAATCTAACATGTCAAGATCTACACAATCAACAAGAGCAACTTAATGGGATAGGAAATGGGGCATTTTCTATAAACCCTCTTAGCCACCATAGAATCACCAACAGGAGTAGAGACAGAAAAATATTCTAACAACACATCAGGGAGCACATCAAATATCATTGCCATATATGGCGTCACGAAACACAAATTAGCACCAGGGTCTAACAAAGCATACACAACTATATGGAAAACTTTTAACTTGCCAGTGACCACGTTCGGAGAGTTCTTTTGTTCAACACAATTTTGGAGAGCATACAAGTGGATTTGCTTGGGAGCATTGGAATTTGAACCACGAGGAGGAGCTTGTTTGCCCTCTCTTACCTTAACCGTAAGCATTGGGCAATCTCTCATTTTGTGACCACTCTTACAACAACCATATAATCCATGTCGTGTAGACACTTACCATTGTGCCTCCTTCCACACTTGGTACAATTAGGCCTAGAAAATAAAGATCCAATACCATTACCTCCTTGATGCTTGAGGTTAGTCACCCTATCTCTAGTGAACTTAGAAAGAGCATTGGAGGACCCTTGTTTGGAAAACCTTTCTCTAAACCTTGGCCGAACTTGTCCATCGGACCTCGCATTGGAGAAGTTCCCATCACCAGTCCTAACCCTCTTTACCTCCCTATTCTTTTCCTTGAGTTTTGATTCCTTTATTTATTGGGCATGCATTATAAGATGTGAGATATCCATATCATGGATAAGCTTTGCCATTAGACATTCTTTTCTACCATGACGGAGACGTCCGTCACAAACTTACTCATCTTAACCCTAGAATCTGCCACCATAGTTGGAGTGTACTTGGATAGTTGGGTGAACTTTAGAGCATACTCCCTCACACTCATACTTTCTTGACGAAGTTTAATGAACTCTTGCACCTTTGCTTCCCTCATCTCAAGGGGAAAGAACCTATAAAGAAACACATATTTAAACATCTCCCACTCTACGGGACCTGCTCCCACCGGCCTTTGTTCCTTCCATTGATTATACCACACTTGAGAAACACATTTCAATTCATAAACGTCCAACTCCGCCTTCTTTATCGGAGTCACCCCCATAATAGCAAGTACCTTATAGACCTCGTCGATAAACTCTTGAGGATCTTCCTCAACTTTGGACCCATAGAACTCCGGAGGGTTCATCCATGCAAAGTCCCTCACTCTTGAAGAGGCTTAATTCACATTAAGGTTCATAGGAGCAATCACATCTCTATTGGCTTGTGCCATCAAGGCTTGATCCAACATTTGGAAAGTCAACCTAACCTCCACATTTGTTACATTCTCAACCAAAAGATTGACCGAGCTTGAGGAGCTCCTTGATTCACATTGTATTCTTCATTATTTATAGCAAAAGCCCTTCGAGTAGTCATATCCTGTAGACCATCGGGTAAGGATTAGCAGAAAGACCATATAGAGTTAAACTCTATCGCACGACTTAAGAGTAATGAACGAAGTGAAATTGCCTAAACATCTTATAGCTTCTCATTCATAAATATGGCGTGCTTCACACTCATGAATAAGACTCTACTAGACGTGGGTTATGAGAAATAATCCTAGATCATTCTAAACCTTGTGCTCTGATTACCAAGTTTGTCATGACCCAGGGGAACCGCCTAGCTGTAACACAGCGTATAGAATGCCGAAGGACTCCACACAAGCCTCTTAGTCCTCATAACATAAGTAAATAGAACAATGAGAGAAAACACATTCAAGTCTCAAATATTTTTATAAAGGAAAGCGGAAGTCTAGACACCTTGTCTCATTATAACCATCTATTATAATATTGAATGATATAGGGCCTAGTCTATACGACATGTCCAAAAGGTAAAGTACATGAAAGAAACTAGAACATAAAAGTCCGTCCTTGAGCCATGAAGACTCACCAAGCTAGGGAACACAATCAAATCCAAGCTCCAGCCATGAGAATTACCACCTTGAGAACCGAACGCTACACTAGGGAAAAATGTAGGCAAACGTAGACGTTATTACAAAAATGCAATAAGTATGATAGCCATGCAGAAAAACACTTAAAACATGCAAAAAGGTACATTTCATTTGAAAGCATGCACTTTATCAATTTTAAACATCATCATGGAGATAGTTTGAAAACATAACTCAAAACATCATCTTGAATGCAAGCTAGCCTTATCTTGAAATTCTTGGAAGACTTACGGGATAATTCTTTAAGCATGTCTTAGTTCATGATTTCTTGAACACTACGGGATGCCTCTCTAAGAAAGCCTTAGTTCAAAATTAAACATCTTGTTATTGTGGGGAACATGCCTTAACCGACATGACACCATGTGAACTTAACATGGAATCCTGTGACTCCATCACCGAAAAGGGTTGGTCTACATACCTAAGGTAGATACGGTAAATCATAGCTTAGGTGGATCCACTAGCTAATAACCTATGAGGGCACATAGTTTATGTAATAAGAAGATTGCTACTAGAAACTCGGCCTTCCATCTCATACAATATCCATTACTCATGAAAGGGCGCCCTTCGCCTACAGATTCAAGGTATATTACTAGAATAGCTCATTAGTTCCTCATGAAAAGGTTCCATTGGCCTACCGATTCAAGGTACATCATTAGAATAACTCTTTTAGATCATGCGTGAGAAAACCTTTCACCATCCATGACTACTTGCTTTTAGATTCAATTAGGTGATAAAACCTTTCAACCTTCGAACCTTCATTACTCATGCATATGTGTGTTTATCATAATTTCCTTTCAACAACACAACAACAACAACAACAACATGGATACTTTACTCTCAAAGCATCATTAATACAATTGGATAGATTTCATAGAAAATGTATAATCTCATACTTTACCTCCTTGAGGTTCAAAACTTTGTTTCAATTATCACATCTATAACTCAAGCATTAGACATGGTTATCACTATAATTCAAGTGATTCTATCACCTCATGCTTTAATTTATAAACTCCTCTTTCATCAACAAAGATCCACATCATATCATAAACTTTGAGAAATATGGGAATTACATGGGTTCTTGGGGAATCATCATATAGACCATAGGAAATCATCAATTCATGCTTAATAAAACATAATTCAACCATTAGAATCAAGTTTTAAAGGAACCCATGACTTTTGAATCAAACCCTAACAATTGGGGATTTCTATCTTTTTAAATTTGTGATTTTGAGAGGACTCCATGGATGAAAACTACCATACCTTAACAACAGAGCCCAATGAAGTTGATGTACAAAAGCTTGCTCTGGAACCCTAGCTTGAATCTCCTTCTTCTTCTTCTTTCTCAAGTTTCTAGAGAGAGAAATATTTTTTGGAGAGGATGAACTTTGGGATTTATTTGGATTTTGGAAAATATGACTTCATTTGGTGAGTTCTAGAGTTAAAATGACTTATATAGTGACCCTGCGCTTAGGCAAAAATACCTCACTTAAGTTTGATTAAAACCGGAAAAGACCACACAGCCCTTTGCTTCAGTGGTCTGCCTCACTCTTCACGTGAGGCACCACGGCCCGTCAAAGGTCACACAACCCTTTGCTTCAGTGGTCTGCCTCACTCTTCACGTGAGGCACCACGGCCCGTCAAAGGTCACACAGCCCTTTGCTTCAGTAGTCTGCCTCACTCTTCACGTGAGGCACCATGGCCCGTCAAAGGTCACACAGCCCTTCATGGTGTCCATGGTCCCTTGACCAGTTTCTAAGCCACTCCACCCTAAAGCCCCATAATCCAAGGCAAGACCATGACCTCTCCAACGAGCCGTCAAGCCTTCACGAGCCATGAATTGGCAAGTGAGGACGAGGCTAACTTGGGGAAGTCATGGGGAGCTAATGCCTCACCACCACGAGTGGCACCACAGGCCGTGGTATCCACCACGAGTGCTGAAGGCTCATATTGTCATGGACAGTGCCTTGGGAAACATTGAGCAGCCTTGGCCCCTTTCCCTTGGCTCTTGCCCCTTTCCCTTGTCTTGTTGCCTTCTCACTTAGCCCTAGTTAACCTACTAGGCAACGGCGTGTTACAACATTGGAGGATCCTTGAACGGAAATCTTTTTTTGAAATCTAGGACGACCATGTCCATCGAACCTTGACTCAGAGAAATTACCATCACCGATTTTAGCCCTCTTTATCTCCCTACACTTTTCCTTGAGTTTCTCCTCTTCAATCTGTTGTGCATGAACCATGAGATGATCGGTGTCCATCTCATTAATGGGCATGGCGGCACGACACTCTTTAACCACCATTTCGAACACACCCAAGACGAACTTACTCATCCTTGCCCTTGAATCAACAACTATTGTTGGAACATATCTAGACAATTGTATGAACTTCAAAGATTGTTCCTTCACACTCATACTTCCTTGATGAAGGTCGATAAACTCAAGCACCTTTTCTTCCCTCAACTCAAGGGGAAAGTACCTGCCAAGAAAAGCAGACTTAAACTTCTCCCAATCAAGAGGACCCACATATTCCAGTTTCCTTTCTTTTCATTGGTTGAACCATGTTTGAGCAACACCTTTTAGTTGATAAGCGGCCAACTCCCCCTTCTCCACTGGCGTCAGTCCCATGATCATCAAGACCTTATAGACGTCATCAATGAACTCTTAAGGATCTTCCTCAACCTCAAACACATGAAACTTTGTGGGATTCATCCTAGTGATGTCCCTCAGTCTAGAAGCCGCCATACCCACATTTCGGTTCATGGGAACTGCAACCTACCTATTGGCCTGGGCCATCACAACTTGAGTCAACAGTAGAACAGCATCCCTAAACTCCACATTAATCACTTGTTCAGCCAAAAGATAGACCGAAACTTGAGAAGCTTGGGGAGGAGCTTCTTGTTCCACATTCTCCCTCATATTCCTTCTAGCATAAGCTCTCTGAGTAGCCATATATTGTAAAACATTGGATAAGGATTAAGAGAGAGACCTTATAGATTTAAACACTATCGCACCACTTTAGAGTAATGAAAGAAGTGGAGTTCCCTAAATATCTTGTAGTCTCTCATTCATAAATGTGGTGCGCTTCACACTCATGAACAAGACTCTACTTGACGTGGCTTATGAGACATCCAAGGACCATTCTAAACCTTGTGCTTTGATTACCAAGTTTTTCACGACCCAAGAGTACCCCCTAGATGTTACATGGCGTATAGGACCCTGAGAGACCTCATACAAGCCACTTAGCATTCATAACATAAGAAATAGAATAATAGAAGTAAAACAACATTTCATGTCCAATAGTTTTATAAACAAAAAGTGGAAGTCTAAAACACTAGATTCAATAACAATCTAATACAATAGAATGAGATTGGGTCTAGCCCATACATCATGTCAAAAACTAAAATACAATAAGGAAACTAAGAACAATGAAAGTCCGTCCTCGAAGCATAAGGACTCACCAAAGCTTAGGAACCTCAAAATCAACCACTAGCTATGAAACTGAGAAACCTGACTGTCGGACCCTACATTTGGGGAAATGTAGGCAAGAGTATGCGTTAGTATAGAATAATGTATCAAGTATAATAGCTATGCATCAAACATTTAAAACATGCTAAAAGAGGACATTTCATGACATGCAATTGCCCAAGCTCAAACATGATATAAAAGTGTTAGAAACATAAGTCATAATACATGGTCAATACAAGCTAACAACATTAAAACCTTTGAACACATATGAGATACTTCTTGAAGTAACCTTAGTTTATTATTAATGTGGAAGGTAGCCATAAACGGCATAGAGACCATGTGAGCTATAACATGATCCCCCGGTGTCTCCCATACCGAAAGTGGTTATCCTACTTGACAAGGGAAGGACCATGAACTTTTAGCTTAGGTGGATAAATTAGCTAATGTCTATCTAGACAGTCGTCCTATGGGGGCACATAGGTAAGGGATAAGGAGATTGTTACTAGAAATCCGACCTCTACTAATGGGAGAGTTTTCATCTCAATATCCTCTTGGTGCAAAGCATGAATCCCTCGGAATAGTCATTTCTTACTTGTTATTATTATCAATGGAAAGGCACGTCATCTTGCCAATCCAAGCTAAGTTATAATCCATGGAAAGGTAACATACAATAAACTATCCAAGCTAAGTCATTAGGATAGCTCTTAATTTTAATTCAATTAGGTGAAAATATATTTCAACCTTAGAACCCTTTATTATGTGATAAAACCTTTCACCTCATGCTTTCATTTGAATATGAGAACAATCATTACAACAACACCATCATCATTGATACTTTACTCTCAAAGAATCCTTAAAATATTTGCATAGATTTCATAAGAACATGCATAACTCCGTAATTTACCCTTCAAGGTTCAAACCCACTTTCAATCATCAACATTTAGAAAACATGGGTTAGATGTGGATTTCATCAGAAATTCATGTAAGTCTATCAATACATGCTTGATTTTATAAAACTCTTCCTTTATAATCAAAATCCCACATCATATGATTCATAACTTGAAAACACGGAGATTACACGGGTTCATAGGGGAAATCATCATAAAATCATAATATTTCAACATTCATGCATAAGAGATCATAGTTAAATTATTTAAATCAATAATCAAGAGAACCCATGACAATTGAAGAAAACCCTAACTAAATTGGGGATTTCTAACTTTGTAAATAGAGGAATTTGGGAACTCCATGAATGGAAGAAATCCATGGATGAAAACTATCATACCTTGAAGAAAATAGCTTATCTTCAATGAAGGAATTGATACTTGACTTGAAACCCTAGGTTGAATCCTTCTTCTTCAAACTTTCAAGAGAGAGAATTATTTGAGAGTTCTTCTTTTTGGGGAATTTGAAGAGAATGATTTCTATTTGAAAATTTGGAGGTTAAAATACTTATATAGGGGTCTTAGTGAAGGGTCAAACGATGTAGTAAAGAGATAAATTAATTAGGCAAAAACCCAACTACCCCTGAACTTAACTGTCGGCCTACCATCCATGGTCACGACGACAGACTGTGGTTAGGACAACGGGCCATCCTACACGACCATCATTCATGGTCAGAAACCTCTTTTTGGTCCAATGAACCATGGGCCCCCAACCATGAACCATGGTCTGAACAACGGTCCGTTGGTCAGGCCGTGGTTTCATGGCCTCTGAAGATTTTTGGGTGACCAGTCCACGGACCACACTACGGTCCGAGGTCCTACCCACGGGCCATGGTTGGCCTCCGTGGATTGCCCCTACAACTTTCTGAAGTTTTCCTTATTACCTTTTTTCGAATTTGGGGTGTTACATGTTTCTTGGAGGTGTCATAAATTGAATGCTAATTTCGCGTAATGGGTGATTATTTATTACATAAAGTCATTGAATCCCATTGTGTAGGCTAGGTTTTGGTTTCAATAGCAATTTCTCAATAAAGTATTGCGAATCAAGTGAGTTCTTTCGAACCTCAACTAGAACAACACATATTAACAACCCATTACCTTAATCAATAAACTTTTTCAAGCTAGATTTGTAAGATTGCATTCATACCCACTTTCCCAAGCTAAATTTGTAACATCACAATCACTACAATCATCAACTCAGAATTTAACTCTAACACTTTTTTCTCAATCAAGTATAGAATACTAAGCTAGAATTGCATTTGCAACTTCAATTCCTCAATTAAAACACAAACTATTTACAGAACCCACTCCAAATCAACAATAAAATAAGTAAAAAACAACACCCATTAGGTAATTAATGCATTAAACTACATATTCACACCCCAAGAATGGATTTTTTAGCAAAACATAATAAAGAACGAGAAATCGTTACCAACAAAGTTTTCCATCATGTTGGGCAACAATCCACAAGTCTCCAAATGATCAAATTGAGCTAAAAATCTAACAAACCCTAAATCTCTACTCAAAAAATTTGAAAACGATCTTTTAGAATGTTCAACATAAAAAATCCAGAAGTGGACAATGTGGGAACTCCTTTTATTCTTTTGAAAATTTCATTTATACGTTCCCAAAATTTCAGCATTAGAGTCACTCGGCGAAGTAAGTCGGGCTACGGTAACCTGGTCGGTGTGTGCCAAGTGCTCCTTTTCTCGCCTTTTTGGAATGCCTTTTTCATCGAAATTGTTCTGTAACTTTAGGTGATTGAAATCAGCCTCATCGATCTGTTCGGTGTGTTGCCTAAACACCAATTTGCTCGCAAAATTGGTCTTGTCCAAGGGATGGTACTTTAGAACTTTGGGCTAGCTGAAGGCCAACTCGGCGAGTTGCTTTGGTGAGTGATGAGTTCACAATTTGGACTCATTTAGGGCTTTATTTTAATAGATTTAGTATCCTTAAATGTATATTTTGTGCCAATAACTGATGTAAATCCTTGATTTTTAGGTATTTGGATCGAGGAACAAAGCATGGACACTAATGAGCAAAAACGAACAAGGCAGCTGAAAGAACAAAGAAAATAAGGCCTGAAGATCGCCTAAACCATTGGGCGAGTCGCCAAATGGCCATGGTCTCACCTAATGTTCCAGTGTGCGAAGCCCTGAAGGAGAAAATCAAGTCGCTGATAGAAAGGGGAAGTCGGCGAGTCGCCAAACGGTTCCGCGATGCAGTGCTATATCGCCCAAAGTTAAAGAACTTGAAGTTGCTGAAGGCCAAAGCAAAAAGGCAATGGAACTGACCAAAGGGCGGATCGCCGAGTGGATCAGCGATCCCAACTTATTGCGCCGAATGGGCCTTCGCAGTACATTTTTGGCGACTATAAATACATGTTTGAATTTTTAGTTTAGTATCAGATTTTTATCTAGTTTTCATTATTGTTAGTTTTCAAGTTAGAAAGCCTAGAAATGAGTTTGGAGACAATATTTCATTAACTTTGAAGGTTTAAAAATTTCCATTTCTGAGAACTTCAAAGTGGGTGTTGAAGATTCTTCATCGTAGACCTTTGTAAAGATAATATTAATCATACCCAGGTGATGGAAACACAATTTCATAATGATTTTTACCTATTTATGAGGTGTAGCTAAAACCCCAATTCTTGGGGTGTGATTATGTGATTATGGGTTGATTTAGGTGGAGGGGATTGTACATTGATAGTGTAAATATTGTTTAAAAGTGATTTCATTCAGTAATTGTGGCTTAATCTAAAGTCTAGCTTATTCACTAATTTACATCTATTCACTATTAATTGCAATCACCCATTTGTCTACCTTAGCCCATAATCTAATCACGTCCTAAGAACCCGTCTCCATATTTGTTATTTTCGTGTTATTTGTTGTTGTAGCTGATAGTTGAACTCCAAACTCCCCCTCTTATTTGACACTTGTGTCAACCCAAACTTGAACCATGCTTTTATTCGTAAATGTTTTTACCTAAGATTGACCTGAGCATATTCATGCTTTTCTATTGATTCTCAAATACGTACCACTCTATTGGGACTCGACCCCAACTCACTTAGTTGAGTTATATTACTAACTAACGATCGTTGATGCTTAGTATCGGATGAAGTGTCTTTGAAACATTATTAATCAAAATGGCACCACTCTCGGTTAGTGGATTACTTAAGAATTCTTAGTTCAGTTGGATTTTGTTTTTGTTAGTTATAGTCGAACTTACTTAATTTTTAGTTTTGGTTTGTGTGTTGCTGAATTGAGTAGAGAATTAGAGCATGTTTGGTAGCAACAGTAACCCAATGGATCACCCTCCTATGAAATTGATGATTTTTAGGGATAACATCCTAAATTTCAAACAAATGGAGGGTGAATCCATTTATGAGTTGTGGCAAAGGTTTAAGTCCCTATTGCAGCAATGCCCAACTCATGAAATTCCAGGTAAGATGCTTCTGCAATGTTTCTACCGAGCTCTTGGCCTCGAAAATAGAATCATGGCTGACCAACTCTCTTCGGGCTACTTGATGCAACATTCCTATGAAACTGCAGCCCAACTCCTTAATAACATGGCCAAGACCAACAAGGAGAAAGAAAAAGACCAAGAATTGGTCACATTATTGACTCAACTGGATGTCTTGGCCAAGAAAGTCATGGAATTAGAGGTAGTGTCCAAGAAGAAGGACAGGTACATCCCCCCTCACGAGCGTCGAAAGATGAAGAAGCAAGAGGGTGGGCAACTTGAAGAGGTCATCTTACTCATTCTACACAAAGTCGAAGAATACGACAGAGTGTTGGAGGAGATAAGAGAGAATGTCTTGATGTTGAATCAGATGACATCCTCTCATTCCATGGTCATTAAGCTACTAGGGTCCCAAATTGTCCAAGTGTTGAATGATCTCTACCCAGAACCAAAAGAGGGGTTTCCTTATGAAAATGAGGCAAACCCCACTGATGGAACTTAAGTGGGGAGTTGCGTCATTCCACGATGTTAACTAAGGCGCTCCTTGGGAGGCAACCGAAGTGTTTATCGCTTTATTTTTGCTTTAAGAAATAATGGTGTGTTGATTGTGCAGGTCGAAGTATGGAAAGTGTTTGAAAAGTGAAGGTTGGAGAGCTAAAAGTTCAGTCGGTGCGTTGCCAAAGAGGTCGGCGAGCCCGACCTAGACCGCTGTTGGACTTAAAGACAATTTTAAATTGGAGTCTGTAAAACTCGGCGCCCCAGGAGCAACTTGGCGAATCACCGACCAGGTTGGCGATCACGATCAAGTCCGCTGTTTGGACCCCCATATTAACTGGAGGTCCTGTAGAACTCGGTGGGGTAAGTGACCACTTGGCGTGTTGCCGAGTGGGTCGGCGAGCATGCCAAATTCACCAAATGGGCGAGAACTGAACGTTTTTTAAAGGCCAAAGGTTTAAACATTCAAACTCTTTCACTTTCCCTCACTTTTAATAGTCCAAAACTCACACCCTCACTTTAGTTCCCTATATTTTTGCATTTGTACCATGTTTTATTCGTTGGAATTGTGTTCGGAGTGGATTACATTTGTCACGACCCTGGGGTACCCCCTAGACGTAACACAACATACCTGACCCCGAAGGGGTCGCATACAAGCCTCTCATAGCATAACTTGAAAAAAATAGCATAGGAAAATAGTGTGAAATTTAAATCTTTTCTTTACAATCGAAGTCTCTTATAAAATGAAAGAGAATGTATGACATTATGTCTCAAACCATCTATTATACTTGGAATAAAACTCTTGAAATACAATCTTAGGGACATAGCCCTTACAACCAAAGTCTAATACATAAAAGAAAGACAATAAATGACATACGGTCAAGCCCTCGAATACAATGAGGACTCACCAATCTTCTTCTTCTTGATCTCCTATGAATCTAGCCACGAGAATGGAATCCAATATCTCCAAAGCCTACACTTATAGAAAATGTAGAAAGATGGGGTTAGCACAAAAAGTACTAAGTATGGAAGCCATGCACAAAAACCTTAAAACTTGCATAAAAAGGGACATTTCATTTGAAATCATGATATATGCCATTTTTTTAACATCATCTTCGAAATAGTTGGAGAATGCAACCCATAAGGCAACTCACATACATTTCATCATAACATGTCATTATAATAACAAGCATAGTTTCCAACATCAACAGAATACATATCCCAGTCTTCACAATACATATCCTCCAATCATAACACAATACAAAGTGAAATACCAAGATCATCTCATCATAAAGTAATCATCACATAAGAAACCGCTAAGAAACACTTTTGCAGTGTATGGTTGGCATCCTATAATACCAACCCTAATAAGTACTCCTTTGAAGCTACTTTAGTCATATCATCCTTAGACCTCATCATAAGCAATAACCATAAATAAGGAAATAGTCATGTACATTACTTGAATTATAACGAAAGTCATTCATAACAACTATCTATTCAACATACATGCATACATTCAAATCTCATCATAATATAAAGGAACCATCCCATGACATCCTACTAAGTTTACTTGTGCAATGTAGAAGTGAAGTCCCATACCCACACTCCTACTAAGTAAAACTCACAAAGAAGTCATAGTATAGTTCATGTCTCATTCATTATCTTTATTATATAGGGAAAGGTAGCCATAACCAACATAGACCATGTGAGCTACATGGAATCCGGTGTCGTGTAACTCCACACTGAAAGAAGATGTCCTACTTTCCTAAGGTAGAACTAAATGTATTAGCTTTTAGGTGGATCCACTAGCTAAGTCCTATGTGGGCACATAGTTATGGAATAGGGAGATTGCTTCTAGAATTCCGCCCTATTGCATTGGCAGAGGGGCTTCCATCTCATGAGTTCTCTTTAGATGACCCGTCTTATTGCATTGACAAAATGGCCTTTTCCTCATTTTCCATATCCACTCGGTGCTAAGTAATATTTCCCAAATTATACATAATTAATCTTGAATTGTATTTACATGTGTGAAGGAGTTCTCTACCCTTTATTCAATACAACTCATAAAATAGCTCATAGATTCATTAAAGTGAGAATGTACTTTCAAGCTTAGAATAATAATTAGTATGTGAGAATAACTTTCACACCAAGATCATGTGTTCTCATGAGAACGAACTTTCAATCAACACAATAGGATCATCATGGTCATGTATATTTCATGCATAATATTGTGTAAAGGTGCATATGAGAACTATACTTTCAATTAACATCATTGATACATCATGATCATGTTTATGCATGGAGTGTGTGTGTGTGTAATTGTCAATGCAATGACGCAACAACAAAATTATCATCAGCCTAGACAATTCATACATAATCAAGTGTAATGGCAAGGGAAGAATGACCTTTCAACAATACCACAATTTACACAATAGTCATAGGACCTTCACTTTGGAAGTAAATCATAAGTTCACACACAATTCTTGTCAACATGCACAAACCTTCATAATATGCCCTTCAAGGTCTTATGGATTAACTCATCCCAAACATATAGCATTAGTACATTAGATAAGGGAATACCATGAACCAACAACTCATCAATACCCTAGTCACAACATGATTGACACTTTATACTCCAAGTATTCATAAACATGCATATTATATCATACTCAAGTAAATTAATTTTTAGAAGCATTACCCTAAACCAATTCAAGTCAAGGTGATCTAATCTAAGGAATTACATGAAGAAATTTATCACTCTTGGAGGATCATATTTAAACCCTCAACTAGCCTCTTTCATGGCACAACCCTAGACTATATCAATTCACCTTAGAAATCTTAGGTTAATCAAGTATACATGTAGAATCATACATAGATCATGCAATTACATCATAATTAACTCACATCCAATCAATTGGACCAACTTGCAAAACCATCACATAATGTAAAGAAGAACCATAGCTAGGATTGGGGGTCTCATGCATTACTGAAGGATTTCGAGATAAAATCATATAAAAATCAATCATACATTCATAAAAAAACATAATTCAACCTTTAAAATCCACTTTAAAAGGAATCCATGGAGTTGAGTTGAAACCCTAGCTAATTGAGTTTTCTAGAATTGAGTTAAAAGCTTTTGAAAGGGCTCCTTGGGTGATAGCTTCCCGAGGATGAAGAACTCCCATACCTTAGATGTAGAATCCTTCCAAATTCGTATTGAAAATCTCCTTACTTCAAGCTTTCCGTGATCTCTTTCTTTGGTCTTCAATGGAGGTTCTAGAGAGAAGATTTTTGGAGAGAAGAGTAGTTGGGTTTTGATTTGGGGTATTGGGTTATAATGCATTAATGACTTAGTTTAGGGTCTTATTAGCTTATATAGGTGATTAATTAACTAAATAACCAACCTACCTTAACCCTTAATTAATATCCAAACACCTAACTAAGACTAAAAATCTTAAAAACTAGCAGCATCCACGCACACCCATCCACGAACCGTGGATGGGTCTACTGGCCGTCCCGTGGTCTCGTGATTTTCACTTCGGCTTGTCTTGTCAGGCCTCAACAGGCCTTGACCTACGTCCATTACCTACGGCGCATGGTCTTGTCTACTGGTCGTGGTTGGCGATCCGTGGTTCACCAAAATTTTCCAAATTTAGGGACTGTTTTGGGGTCCTCCTCAAGGACCCCTTCGGTGGTCCTTGGGGAGTCATACCCGGATGTTTAACCCCTAAAACCCCTATTCTAAGTATGGGAACAATTTTTACAAGTTTTAACCCTGATACGACACTCCAAAACTCTTACCAAAGGCTCTAGAACTCAGTAGTTCAACTCACTAAATTACGGGGTGTTACATTATCCCCCACTTGGGAACATTCGTCTTCGAACGACACTGTAAACACTTTTTGGAATTAAAGGCTCAAGACTAGCAGCCCAATCATGCATGAAACATTACAATAATGCACAACTCAGAATACACTATTCACAATGTGCACTTATTCAAGGTGACATCAACTTCAACTCATCATTTTCAATGCAAAACAAGGAAGTATGAACTATATCAAAAAACCCATTTATGCAAGAGATTGTCATAATTTATCATGTTCAAGGAGGAACTACCATCTCCTAACTAAAACATGTCCATATATTCTTCTCATGAAGTACAATAGGCAACTCTTACTTAAAGCACCACAAAATTAGGGAAATAATTCACATAAACTCATTTTCTCTCAACACAGAAGTTTTCACGAACATGCATTATATAAAGAAATTATGGTAACAAATAAGCACATAACACAATGTTAGATGTCACACCCTCTCCTCCTTGAGAGTGAGCCTACTCAATCACTTCTAAACATCATTAATCGCATAGTCATATGAAGGATTACCTTTTACAACTACAAACAAGGCCATCACAACATTATGGAGCAATGTGCCATTTAATCAAAAACTTAACCATGCATGTTCATCACATCATCTCATGAAGTTAAATATTCCATCACCATACTAAATGCTCAACAACAAGAGGAACATGTAAATCATGAAAAATCCATTTTATACAGGGTAAGAATCTTTCAGAAACATGCATTACATAAGGAGATCATGGAAATGTCTAATACACTCGTGACTCCTAAACTTAAAACAAGGCCCATAAAAGAACTCTTGGTCTCAAGCTAGAATAGGAAAAGAAGAAAAAGATGAGGATATCGAGACTTTCAATCAACGTTGCTACTCAAGAACATGATCTCCCCCTTGGGAGTAAGCCCCTCTTTTTCAAAGAAACCTGAAATACTGCTCCTTTCTAACAAACTCAAGCAGTTCTAAGACCCATAATGACCTTACCGGGCTCCAAAACTAATAGAGGTGTAATAAGAATGCATCCAAATCCTAGCAAGGTTAACAAAAGTAACTCTATGGAACAAGGAAATCATTGGATAGACCTGACATTCAAGACTCCCAGATCAAGAAATGGCTCAAGGAGAACTTATCATCTTAAGCTAGAGAAGGAATAAAAGGGAGGTTCTAGAGGAGAGATTCTTGGGGAGAAGAGTGTTGGGTTTTGATTTGGGGTGTTTAGTTATAATGAATTGATGACTTAGTTTAGGGTCTT